>JAXCGZ010020844.1:115000-127500 GCA_037179515.1 Halocaridina rubra | reverse complement strand
AGCTAATTTTAATAAGTTTTCTCTAATAAGCCTAAGTCTAAGGACTGTCTCATTTTTTTGTTGATAAACTCGACAGAAAACAAAAGAGTGATGGATTAAATATATGCAAAACCGAAATGATAGACAATAATATCGAACACTTAGAAAGGCATAAATATTGCTTGCAAAACACACTCATTTTCTATTACGATTTCTGTGAACATGGAAGAAAGGAACAGCAACAAGTTCACGAACGAAAGAATAAAAATAATGAAAAGTGAAACGGTATAAAAAGCTGAGAAAAAATACAGTGAAGAAAAGCTGAGTAAAATGGCGAGATGCGAAGCTGAAGACAAACTGTGAATATAAAGACGTAAGAAAAATAAAATCCAAGTACTAAAAAAGGGTCGAAAGAATGTGTAATAAAAAAACGAAAGGATGTAAAGAAGAGAAAATGTAAACTACTAATAGGAGATACGGGAAGCTTCAGAACACCCTCTGAAACACGGAAGAGAGAATGTAAAAAACAGAGTACAAAAAATAAAAAAAAATATGTAAGAAATAACCTATATGGCAAGAAGCAAAAAAAAAAAAAACTATAAAGTAATAAGTCACTTTTGCCACAACAATATTTTAGGATCTCAGGTCCACATTTGTAATCATGGCGATTCCTCCATGAGTGCAAAGCGAATATCGATATGACAACTGCTTTTTTACCATTGCAAAACCAGAAAACTGATAGGAATGTCGATATCCTGTCAAATTTTAGCATGTTTTTGCACGTGCCTTTAGGGTCCAGATGGGAAATTCGTTGAGAGAGATGTCTCGATGTAAAATATAATGTATATTATAGAAAATATAAGAAAAACTAACGACCACGATGTCTTTGTAAGTCTGAATTGCAATTAGCCTATTATTCAATTTCAACTGATGCAACAGCCTGATACGTTAAGGGAGTGATGACGCCTAATTTTCTATTACTGAAGCTGTGACTTTGACCTTTTTATGCAGAATGCTCAAAAGTTAATGCATTTTCGATGTTGTAGAGGTCATCTGATAAGTTACCAGATCAGCTGCAGAAAATGTAAGTAGAGCAATTGTTAGCTATACGTTTTCTCTAATTCTTATACATTAACCTAACCAAACATATCATAACGCAATATTGCTTCACCCCCATTTCCTGTTGACTGTTATACACTGATTCTACATTTTGCAGTCCTGAGTTATCTTTTTAAAAGCTGATCCAAGTTAATTAAATGTAAGTTTCAGGACAACATTCTCAATGGTTCTCTTGTAAGTACTTTTTACCTTGACTTTGGATGCAACTTTCTGTCACACTTGCTCGTACATGACAGACTAAAGTTGTATGTTGCTGTGTGCCGTTTTATGTCTCCTTATTAATCCCAAGCGAGTGGACGTTGACACAGGTTGGAGTTAGTTAACGAAGGCTGGATGTCTTTCCTATCACCCAGTACTGGGTGCGAACTCGGGTTTTTCATGTTCCGGGTAGAGCACTCTAAACCCTGCGCTACCTAAGTGCCCTCGAGCAACTTCGATGCATGAGGTGATACTCTAGGTGTTAATAAATTATACTAGTCTGTGTCAGGACATAGAATACTTTAGACAGTAAGAGGCCATGATTTTTTTTCTTTTGTATGAATATAAAGATATTCATACAAAAGAAAAAAAATCATTGGCCTCTTACTGTCTAAAGTATTCTATCTCCTGACACAGACTAGTATAATTAGAAAGATAGCATTGCAAATAAAGTACATGTCTTTTGCAAATGGACAGACACTAGTTTAGACAGAAACATATAATTAAACTGTATATTGAATATGAACACATAAATACGTTAGATAGTGAAGGGTGTATATAACTTGTAATTTTCTGTATAAAAGTTGATAATAGTTAAAAAAAATAAAGGATGTAAATAAAATGTAAATCATTTGTATAGGAACATACAATAATGTAGATATGAAGAGGTGGAAATAACATACAGCTCTTTTGCATAAGAACAGATAATACGTTGGATGGTCAGAGGTGCATACAAACTGCAGTTCTTTAGAATAAGAAAAGATAATGCTATTGCTAGTAAGATACGGGAAGCTTAAGAAGACCCTATGAAACACGGTAGAGAGATTGTAAATATACAGAGTACAAAAAAAAAATGTAAACAGGAACGTATGAAGATGGCAACAAGCAGCCCCTTTGTATATGTAGAGATAATACTTTAGATTGTAAGAGATGTATATATATATTGTAATTCTTATGTTAACGAACAAATAGTACTTCAGATTGCAAGAGGTGTATATAAACTGCAGTTTTTTTTTTGCATAAAAACAGATAAAAAGCAGAGAATACTGTAGATAATAAGGGGTGTATATAGACTGCGGTTCTTTTGTAAAAGAACAGATAATACTTTAAATAGTAAGAGTTGTATTTAAATTGCAGTGATATTGTTTAAGACTAGATTATATTTTATATGGTGAACGGTGTATTAAAATTGCAATTCTTTTGTATAAGAACAGACAATACTTCAAGTAGTTAGGGATGTATATAAAATGCAATACTTTTCTATAGGACCAGATAATACTTAAAATAGTGAAAGGTGTATAAAAATTGCAGTTCTTTAGTGTACACATACATATACATGGCCTCATTCCCCCTTGTAAGGGGGGTGACCGAGCCAAGAAACTCACATTCACCACGATCCACACATACCTCAACTACACCTTTTAGCTCCTTGGGGATAAAGGGTTGCCACATTTCCCCCATACCACCTTGTTTGGGTTGCCCACAAGGTAGGCAGGCAAGAATATTTTACAATGAGGTCCGACAGACACAGCTGGTTTACCCCAACCGCTTCATCCCATGGCAACTCCCCTCTCACCAGTCCATTACAATTCACTGAACTAGAAGGTAAGAGAAATACTATATCACCTATACAAAATCTTCCTCCACTCCTTCCTATCTCTTGCACACCCTCTTCCCTGCTCCACTAACATTCCAAGTGCATTCAATGCCCTTTTTACGAGCCATCTTTCTTTCTAGGTCTTCCTCCAAACATTTCTGCATTTCACACTCTCTTAACTATTTGTTCATCACTCATCCTTGCCATATGTCCAAACCAACTCATGACTCTCTGATCTAACCTATAAGACAGTTTCCTTTCAACACCTGTTCTCTGCCTGACATCCTCAATTATTACTCAATCTATTCTAGATACACTAATAACACTTCTCAAGCACTTCATCTCCATTACATTCAACATGTTCCTTTCATCCTCTCTTGCATTCCAAGCATCTGCTCCATACAATGCAGTCAGCACAATCATACCTTCATTTATCTTTCTCTCTGCACTCATTCCCAAATACCTATTTCTCATTACACTATCCAACCCACCTAGACATTTAATCGCTTCCTTTACTCTATGACTTACCTCCGCATCCACTCATACACTGCTCAATACATGCAATCCCAGATACTTAATACTCTCAAATTCTTCAGCAACTCTTCATTCACTCCTACATTCAATATGCCACCATTAACACTCCTCGTGCATCTTATGACTTTACTTTTACCAATATTCACTCACAACTTCCTTCTTTCACACACCTTAACAAACTCAGTCACCAAATGAGTTAGTTCACTCTCAGAATCAGCCACCAGTACAGCATCACCTGCATATATCAACTGATTCAATTTCCACAACATACCACACTCACCCACTAGTTCCAAGCCTCTGTCTAATACTCTTTCATTTACTTCCGTTACCACTCCACCCTTATAAACGGTAAACAACCACGGCGACATCACACATCCTTGACGTAACCATACATTCATCTTAAACCAATCACTTATAGCATTCCCGACTTTCACACATGCTCTACTATTCAAGTAAAAACTCTTCACCACATTCAACAAACTTCTACTTATTCAATACAGTTGCAAGACTCTACAATGCTTCTCTATCATCCCCCTTCATAAGTTTTCATTAAGTCCATAAAATACCAGAAAGTGTCCCTACCTTTCTCCAAGAACTTCTCACACGCCTGTCTTACCGCAAGCGCCTGATCCACACATCCTCTTCCTCACCTGAACCCACACTGTTCTTCCCCAATCAGGCTCTCAGTACATTTCCTAATTCTCTCGATTAACAATCTTTCATATACCTTACCAACTAAACTCAACAAACTAATTCCTCTAAAACTACTACACTCATACTTATCTCCTTTCCCTCTATAAAGTGGAACTACACATGCACTTCTCCAATCAAATGGGACCCTCCCTTTACCGAAACATACATTCAACAACCTGACCATCTATTCTTCTTATGCCTCCCCACCTTTTGACAAGCATTCAACATGACATCAATCTATTCTTGTTGCTTTACCTGCTTTCATTGCTCTCAATGCCAAATGTACCTCCTCTTTTGTTATTTCTCTATCATTCTCATTACCTAACATTGGTATTCTCTTTTCTTTTCCAACAGCCACAATCTCTGCCTCTCTATCATCTTCCTCATTTGGCAGTCCCTTGAAATTCTCAGCCCATCTCTCTCTCACCTTTGTTTCGTCTACTAGAAATAGCCCATCTGCTCCTTTCACCCTCTCCTCCCTGCCAGACTCACCTTTCATCACTCTTTTCACTTCCTTCCAAAACATTTTTTTATTCCTTTCAAAATTCTCAAGCAGCCATCTACTCCATCTTACATCTGATTCTCTCTTTGTCTCCCTCACCATGAATTTCGCTAGCCTCCTCATCGCACTATACCTTTCATATGCCTTTACATTACCTACTTGCAACCATAGCTCAAATGCCTGCTTCTTTTCACCCAATACTTCACTCAGCTGCTCATTTCACCATACACTGCCTTTCATTTTACTTCCACCTGTTAGTCTCCTAGCACACACCGCTTCTGCACACTTTATAACGTCCTCCTTCCATTTTCTCTTTCACTACATTCCACACATTCCTCAGACTAGCCTTATACTCACAGTCATACTCTTTCAAATTCAGTTCACTCGCTTTCAGCACCTTTCTCCCTCTGAAGTCTCCTCTTTCTCCACTTTTCGCCCACTCTCACTCTACTTTCCACTATATAATGATCAGATATTCACCGACTAGTACCTCTCAGTACATTCACATCCAATAATCTTTCAATTATCCTCCTGTCCACCACAACATAATCCATTCATGCTCTGTCAAATACTCTACAATTACCTAATTTGACCCACGAATACTTGTGTACATCCTTCTTTTTAAATACAGTATTGACAATCTACATTTCTCTCTCAATACACATTTCTATCATTTTCTCTCCACTCTCATTCCTAACAGGAACTCCATACTACCCAATCACATCATCATCTGCCTCATTCCCCACTCTAGCATTCTAATGTCCCTTCAACACCACATTCACATTCATTCCCAAGTCTTCCACATCCTCGTTCAATTTCATTCAAAATTCTTCTCTTTCTTCCTCACTTCTTTCACTGCCAGGACCATATGTGTTCACAAACGCACAAACCTCTCTTCCCAGTCTCATTTAGCTACTATAATTCGAGATGATACTTCCTTTCATTCCACCACATACCCACTCATCTCTTCACTTACCAACAGAGCCACTCCCCCTCTTCCTTTCTTTCTCTCAGCTCCAAACACCCTACCTACCACACTTCCAAATGTCACCTCACCATTCCTTTTTATCTTAGTTTTACTCAGTGCAAGCGCATTCATCTTTCTCTCCACAAACATACTCCCTATCTCCTCCCTCTTACTTTCACTTACACCAAAACCACGCAATTTCAGAGACCCAATTACTAGGGTTCTGGCTGGATCTCTCGAGCCAGAACACCCCCACGTCTCCTGGCTGTTTGTAGGATAACATACAGATGAGGGAATTCACAGTCCCTCATCTCCGCCCCATTGAGTCGACTTATAACACGCAGGGGAACACGGAAAAAGGATTCTACCCCCGTACCTTTAGTATAGGAAAAAAAACACTTAAGATAGCACAAGCTTATATAAATCGCAGTTTTTTTTATAGGAGCAGATAATACTTTAGATAGTAAGAAGTGTATGTAAACTGCAGTTCTTTTATATAAGGACTGATAATACATTAGAAAATGATAGGTGAATATAGATTTCAATTCATTTTACATAATATCAGATAATAGTTTAGATAGTAAGGCTGACAAAAAAGCTAGATAAACTGAATTATGTTCCGTGTAGAAAGAAAATGCAGTTTTATTTACTATATTACCTTACGAGCGATTAATGTATTTTGGTAACTCATTATATTTACGTTAACTATCATGTAAAAAAAAATAAATGCAAAATGAATATTTCAGCGAACGTTGGCGGTTTTACTTTTCTTTATTATATTAAAGAAAAAAAAGAAAAATGTGCACGAACACAAAAAGACATGAAATGCCTAGGGTGGTCGTCTACCAGTCTGCACAGATATGTATATGAAAAAGGTGAAATTTTTCAATTTCAGTAATAAAACAAAAATATCACCTCTCTCTCTCTCTCTCTCTCTCTCTCTCTCTCTCCATCTAATTTATTCACGGTGAGACTGGCATGAACTTGTGATCATTATAAAAAGTTGATTAAACATTACACGAATAAAAAATGTATCAGCAGTAAGTGAACACATATCCAATTAGGCATGTGTCATCATCCAATAAGTGTATTAGCGGATATATATCTCAATTTGAAAAAGCAAAATAAATATTCTCGTTAACACTAAACCTATATATACATGTATATATGTATAGAGGCATAAATGTATGCATGTATGTGCATATGTATGTATGCATTCAAAGTATATTAATAGGAAGGTGTGTACGCACGTACAGTACTTATAAATAAAATATGAAGATATGTACGTATGTATGTATGCAAGGAGAAGGTATGTATGCAAATATAGTGTCAGTATAAAGTTCCTAGATACATAGGCATGTGCGAAAGTAGGTAGCTTTGCATCCGCGTATAGCATGTATTAACATGGTATACAGATGCACAGGAATGTATGTAGATAAGTAGACGCGTAGTACGCACACAGAGTACGAATTAGCATGGTAAGTAGATATCCAGAAATGTATGCAAGAAGGTAGATATGTACGAAAGTAAAGTACATAATAAAAGGGTACGTATATATGTACGAAAAAATGTATACATAGAGGTATGTATGCATGAAAGAGTGTAAAGAAAAATTAAAAAAGATACTTTAGTTGTAATAAAAAGACTGACTGACCTCGTATCTACGTTTTTTAGGAGATCTACTTGGAAAGAGCTCGTCCGGCCTGAAAAGAATAGAAATGACATTAAAACAGATGCTACACTTAAGACTGTATTCGGGTAGCGTAAATATGCCAGCCAGAAAAATCATACTTGAAAATACATATATCTGTCTATACATGTAACTATAACAAACCAACAAATAAACAAACAAACACACACACATACGCACACACACAAACACACACACACACACACACACACACACACACACACACACACACACACACACACACACACACACACACACACACACACACACACACACACACACACACACACACACACACACACACACACACACACACACACACACACACACACACACACACACACACACACACACACACACACACACACACACACACACACACACACACACACACACACACACACACACAATATATATATATATATAATTTTTCTGAGCGCGTGTATGAATGTATGCATACATGCATGAATCATATTTTACCCTTGACTGAGACTCGAACCTAAAATATATATATATATATATATATATATATATATATATATATATATATATATATATATATATATATATATATATATATATATTAAACGTCCGTTTAAGCAATGCTTTCATAAGAAGGGAACGACTGAAAATAAATATTGAGTTCATCTTCCATCTCCGAAGATGAACATCTGTCATTGGTAGAGAAACACATTGCTAAAAAATAATTTAAGCCAATCATTAAATTCCATTAAAATAGGTAATGCAAAACATGTTAAAACAAAGTCCAATTTCACCTAAGATTCATCGATAAAAATTCAATTTCAATTGGGTGAAAAAACTGAAGTGAAAACCACATGACCTTTTTCGGTGGTCTATGTGTGTGTGTGTGTGATTACCTAATTGTGATTACCTAATTGTGTTTACGGGAAAGAGCCCAAAGCTCGTATCTTCCCGTCTCCTGATCGGTTCCATTTTTAGACTTAGTGATACTTATCATACCTGTCCTTAAAACTATGGATTGAGGTAGCATTAACTACCTCCTCGCTTAGCGAATTCCAATTATCAACTACTCTTACACTGAAAAAGTATTTCCTTACATCCTGCAAACAAGTTTTCTTCCGAAGCTTCAAACTATGACCTCTAGTTCTAGAGCCAGCCATATCGAAATATCGATCCCTATCCACTCTATCATAACCATGAAGGAATTTAAAGACTGTCACCATATCCCCCCTTACTCTTCTAGCTTCGAGTGATGGCAAGTCTAATTCCCTCAGCCTCTCATCATAACCGAGATTGCGTATTTCTGGCACCAGTTTCGTGGCATGTCTTTGAACTTTTTCAAGCTTAGCTATGTGCTTTTTCAAGTGCGGATTCCAAAAGGGGGCTGCATATTCGAGTTTTGGCCTCACATAGGTGTGTGTGTGTGTGTGTGTGTGTGTGTGTGTGTGTGTGTGTGTGTGTGTGTGAGTGTGTGTGTGTGTTTTTTTTTTTTTTTTTTTTTTTTTTCCTCGAAACTGAAAAAAACTTTGATCTCCTTTTCCCAACTCCGGATAGCAGTTCCAGTGGTTGTTCCCATAATTTTTCACTGAGGATCTATTCTTAGCTCCAAACGCTAGTAAACCAGCGATGCGTATTTGTGCAGCTTTCCCATATAAAGTATATTATTGCTGTAAGAGCTACGTTAGGCTTATTTTCCCTCGAGAGAGAGCTAATGCTAGCGTTACATAGCATAAATACCTAAGTTACAAACCCTCGTTCGAGCCCAGTAAGGGAACCTGTCTGCGTCCAACCCCCACTTTGATGGGAAGTAATTGTGACTCATAAAAGGCAAACCATAACAAAAACAACAACTTTTATGTATACCGAGTAATAAATAATTCCTCCATAGTAAGCTCTGCGTGTTGCAGGAAGCAACTGAAAGGGGTAGGTTGACAATCCTTCTCCCTTAGATTATATTTCTAACTGATCAAAATCTGTCAAAACAAGTAACTTCTACTTCAAGTCTTGTATAACAGTTTTGTCCACCCCACTGGCTTCAGTGGGAGAAGGCGTCTAAATTGTGTGAGTATTACTTAATGGGGGGAAAAATCATGCCAGACCAACAGTTCTGTAAATGAAACTTTGGTTTCTTATGGTAGGTTGGTAAATCAAACTTTTTTCAAAAGTTAATGGATAAATTTACATCACGCCAGCACAGAAAGAGAGAGAGAGAGAGAGAGAGAGAGAGAGAGAGAGAGAGAGAGAGAGAGAGAGAGGAGAGAGAGAGAGAGAGAGAGAGAGAGAGAGAGAGAGAGAGAGAGAGAGAGAGAGAGAGAGAGAGAGAGAGAGAGAGAGAGAGAGAGAGAGAGAGAGAGAGAGACCAATATCCAGTTAAAAATTATTATATTTAAATTATTCATTAAATTTAAAGATATTAAATATGTTTTCATTTCCTCATATGCATATTACATATACTCTCCAAGTCATTCAGTAGCAAATACACTTGAAAACATTCCCATTATATAATATTATAATAGTAAACCATTCCCATTATATAATATTATAATAGTAAAACATTCCCAGTATATAATATTATAATAGTTGAAAAATATTTATATACAAGCGTAAACTCCCATTCATTAACACTTCAACACCACTAAATATGCAGATTCTTAGAAACTAAATCTAAACGCAATATAGAAAATTCAACATGAAAACTGTTCCGCTCCAACATTATATAACACTGGTGCTAAAACTAAAAGAAACATGTTATAACTTAGTTTCATACGCTTAAAGAGGCAGGAGCTGATGTTCAGCATAAGAGTTATTTAGTTATGTAGCAATTAAAAGGCAAATGCTGAAGTTCACAAGGCATATTATTCGTTATCTGACATTTCAACTGACAGATACCGATGCCAAGAATGCATATCATTTAGTTAAGTATCAATTAAGAGACAGATGTTGAAGTTCAAAATGTACAGTATTTAGTTAAGTGGCACTTACATGATGGTTGCTGCAGTTCACAATGCATATTATTTAGTTATGTAGCAATTACATGACAAGTGCTTAAGTCACATCATTTTTTATGTAGCAATAACAAGACAGGTGTTGAAATTTAGACTACATATTATTTTGTTTTGTAGCAATTGCCACAAGGTGCAGAAGTTGAGAATGTTAAATATTTCTTTATGCAGCAATTTAAAGACAAGTGTTTAAGCGTATGATGATAATCAAATTAGCGTCAATGCTTAAAAAGGTAAGTGAAGTGCTGAAGCTTAGGATGTGAATTAATTAGCTCCATAAGCATAAAAGGCAAGTGCTGATACTTAGGATGCTAATTATGTAGATTCAAAAGAATAAAAAGGCAGTTGATGAAATTTAATATACATAAAATTTAGCTAAATATGCTTAAAGTGACTGGTAGTGATATTCATCATTCTAAAGTCTATATGTGGAAAGATAGACATGTGTTGAAACTCACCATTCACTTTTAACGCCATAAAATATAAACAAACAGACAGCGATAATATTCAACATGTAGTTACCTGGCTAACAATAAAACTACTGTAGACGTCACTTACAGCAGGATATAAATGACTTATACGAGTAAAAATACAATTTATAAAATAAATTTGGGCGTTGGAATTCTGTAAGCAAATTATATGAACTAAGTCAGCACTATCTAAATGGATTACAAATTTAACATGAAAATGAAGACAGGGAAAATTAGGCAAAAAATGACGCCTGCTGAAATTCAGCATGCAAATATATTTACTTAAACTATAAAAGACAAGTGCTGGGGGTCAGTGTATAAAACATTTACTTAAAAAAAAAAAGTAAGAATAGGCTATGAAATTCAAAAGGCCTATTATTTATCTAAATAAACATAAGGCTACACATTCCTTAGTTAATATAATGTTAAGGACGAATAAAAGCTATCACAAAATTCATCTCAGTAATAATATAATTTTATAGTCAGAATTCTAACTCAAACCAAATATCCCTCATGTCTTAAGTTTATCTTTCCAGAATACAATAACGTTACTCATTACCGTTAACTAATCATAAAAATATATATGAATAAACAAACACAGAACATAGTAAACGCTTTATCAGTTAACTAAGTCAACTAAAGTCTAGAAAATAATGATTACATATCGTGAAAATAATATAACTTTGGTATAATTATATCAGTCTTTTTATCCTTCAGTTGAGGGGTAAGTGGAAACCTGTCAGAAATGCCCAAAGAGGAATCGAAGAATGAAAAGGTTGGAAACCCCTATTTAGCATGAAAACCAGAGAACTTATTTAATACATCGCTATCCCACAAATAGTAGTATAATCTATAATATGGATTTTATAAATCATCATTAAATACCTATATCATTATATTAATTCATATATAAGAAGAATACGAAGGAGAAATCTGACAGTCTACAGCATCATTAACTCTCTCTCTCTCTCTCTCTCTCTCTCTCTCTCTCTCTCTCTCTCTCTCTCTATATATATATATATATATATATATATATATATATATATATATATATATATATAATATAATATATATATATTATATATATATATATAATTCACGTGGGTGAAAAATTCTTGCAAGGGTGAGTTAAATAAAATATTCTACAAAAGTAAAAGAATAATCTTCGTTTTCGAAATAAAAAAAAATACATATTCCCAGAGGTTTACCAGCAAAGAAATCCGAAGGAATATTTCTGTTGGGGATAGTAAAGTGATATAGTCTTAAAAGTAATAAAATAATCCTTAAGAGTTCAAGAAAGGATGAATGAAAAATTTTTATGAGGTTATCGAATGAAGTTCTGATAAAAATTAACCGGTCTAATCTAATCAAGTAAGCAATAACTATGGGAATATTTATTGAGATTTGCAGAAAAGTATACATTTAAATACAGGCTACTCAAAGGCAATCCTAAAGTTTACTGTTTTGCCCGGGGGTTTATATAGAATTCTGGAAACGGCAAAATAACTAAGGTGATAAAAGAATTCTAGGAATGAAATACAAAAATTATCTCTGGGGGAAAATAGAATGAAATTCAAAGAAATAAAGAAATCTATTCAAGTTTATTCACAGAGAAAAATTCTAGTTATGAAAAAAAGGGGCTAATTAAGTGGATAGCCTGAAAAGGGAAGAATTAGTTAGGGGATCAAAAAATGCAATCCCTAAAGAAAAATAAAACTATTTAGGGGGAAAATTATCCATAATTCGTAATGAAAAACTTTGCTCAGG
>JAXCGZ010020844.1:107500-110000 GCA_037179515.1 Halocaridina rubra | reverse complement strand
CCATGGCATTCAATGGCAGAAGTGCACCATTTAAAGAGCTTCATTTTGACAAAATGTTGTAGAATCCCTATCCTCCTTTGCATGAAAGAAATATTTTGCAAATGTTATAAAAGAAAATGTAATGGGTGCTCTTAAGCAGTTATTCACTGCAGTTTCATTGTTAGCAGGCATTGAGAAGATATTCTTATCATATGGTACTGTACAGTCTAAGATCTGGAGTCAATTAGGTGTAGGAAGGGCATCAAAGCTGATGACTGTTCACAGGCATTTTCAGCCAAGTATATTTTAACAATTCTTTCTTCGTCTTTTTTTCCAAAGGCTGAGATCTGAGAAGTACATACGGTGTTTTCTTATATTCTGTGCAATCAAAGGTTAGGAAAAGTTATCAAAACTGGAGACTATTTATTGGTATTTCTGCTGGACACATTTTCAGTATTAGTTACTTCTGTTCTCTAAAGGATGAAAAGGTTGAGATTTATGCCCACTTAACAATTGTAGTTTTTTTTATTCAAGAGAATCTCAAAGCTGGAGAGTTGTTCATAAGCATGTCATCTAAGCATTCTTTCCGTATAAGATTTTCTGTTTTTAAGAAGAAAATATTTTTTTGAATGAATATATGTTTACTTGTGTTTTACTATCCAATTTGGTAAAGGAATATATTTTATCTAGTTTATTTTGAAAATAAGCCTAATGTTTTTTTTTCTTTAATAAACACAGTTGTCCCTCATCTTAAGCTGTTAACTGGTTCCACCATTTCTCATATATGTAAAAAATCACATATAGTCCAAACCCTAATCGAACTGTTTTTGTAATTAGCATATAAACCTTTCACTACCTCCTGTATACTTTGAATTATACCTAGATTGCTATCTGTACTTAAGACTTTGCCAAATACAATTAAATTCAATGTAATAATAATAATACTGTAAATGCTAATAATGTAATTTTTGTGAGAAAAAATTTTGATGAATTGTATTTATTAATATTTTCCAATAGTGTATATTTAAAACTGCACTAACTAAAACTATGTAAGGTAAGGAACAACTGCACACGCCATAAAAACAGCTGTAGTTAGTAATTGTTATCCTGTTCACTTTTGTGAGGGAGTATTGTGGTCGGTGAAGTAACAGACAATCAGTGTAATGATTTAAATAAAAAAAAAAATCCGATTTAATAAATAAAATTGGATATTTTTTTATTTTTTAACATGATTTTTTCCAACCCTGTGTACCTATATAATTACATGTGTACGTATATAGGCTAAACGTTCAAAAAATGCTAGATCCCAATTTCCAATTCCAGCCTGCTAAAAGGAGATGGAGAAAAAAAAGAGCCTTGCTGCAGTGATGCCAGAACCACGCTCACGTCTCTTTTGCATGTATTGCCAACTCCCAAACCTACTTTAGCTAACTCAATAACTATTTGGGCCGTGGTGAAATCCCAAAGAGGCTGAGCTATGTTTTTCATCGGGCCATAAATTGCAGCATTTATGGCCCATCCGAGATTTCATGAAGACATTTTTTTCCCTGGCAGAGGATGTGTCCTCTGGGAGTATATCAGGTACCTGATACTGCCTTTACTACTGACACTTTGGAGCCTTAAGGTTCAGTATTAGCCTACACTCATTCGAGGTGCTCCTTATCAGAGCTTCTATAAAATAACAGCAGCAGATTTAATACTGAGAAGAATATACTGAAGTTTATGTATTAATCATAAAATCAATTTCTTCCAATTCCTTTGATTTTGTTATTGTGTTCACAAGGAGTGTGAGCATGAAAAGCTTCCACAATTAAAGTTTGAATACAAAAACTTTCGAGAATTAGTTTTGGCAAACCCTTTAAAGTATGGGTTACAGTCCTGATAATCCACTGTGCAAGCATTCACGAAAGCGGCCTATTTTATAGATAATTGCACGCTTTCTTTGACTATCTCACTAAAGAAAAAATTAATCATATTTAAAATATCATTATTCGTTTTCATTTTTTACTCCTTCGCAAATACAAGAAAGACCGTTTACGAAAACCACCAAATTTAAACACCGATAAACATCAAGGAGGTTCGAACATCATTTTCTTAACAACGAAACACTCATGAGAGTCCAAGTTTGTCACATCCTGATTCTTGCTCGTAGAGTAAGATAATTGGGTGTTCTTCGCATGAAAAAGACAACCTAGTGTTACCGTATTTATATATAGCAAAAACAACGATATTAGGCATCTTTCATTATCATGATACTCACCATAAATCATTATTATTACTATTAATATTATTATTATTAGTAGTAGTAATAGTAGTAGTAGTAGTGGTAGTAGTACCACTAATAATAACACTAATAATAATAATAATAATAATAATAATAATAATAATAATAATAATAATAATGATAAGATGATGATGATGATGATGATGATGATGATGATGATGATAATGAAGAATAAAAATATCAATTAAAAAAGAAGAAGAAGAAGAAGAAGAAGAAGAAGAAGAAGAAGAAGAAGAA
>JAXCGZ010020844.1:95000-102500 GCA_037179515.1 Halocaridina rubra | reverse complement strand
GCTTCTACAGTGCGAAAAAACAAGAAATCTCAATGGAATAGGTACACTATCTATATAAATATAATCAAAGAGGCTTCTTAGTTCTCTGCAGTCTATTACAGGAGTAGCTGCGCACTGTGTTATTGGTAATAAGCTTAAATGGGCATTGTCGTTTATTGCAAAAGTTATGTTGCACTTGTGTCAAAGTGATTCAGCCATAGAAACGAGGCAGGTATTGTATGGCTCTTCACACATGCTGTGTCTATTCATTTCTCTCTCTCTCTCTCTCTCTCTCTCTCTCTCTCTCTCTCTCTCTCTCTCTCTCTCTCACACACACACACACACACAAAGCACAAAATATCTAAAAAAAAAAAAAAAGTTTCTTGAAAACTTTTCCATTGGTGAGATGCCAAAACGAGTGAGAGGTAGGGGGAGGGGTTCAGCGCCATCACATCTTGTGACATGAATTTACTCTAGATCCACCGAACATTTATTAAGACAAGACTCAGTGATCCTGAAAAAAGAACAACAGATATTCTTTCAGCTGTCAGTATGCTCGTCGAAAGTTAATATACGAGTGTATATTATACACACAAAATCGCGATCATAGTGGTACAGATTGATAAGATAATATTTGTCCTACAGCTGAATTCACTGCTTTGCTTCTCGTTTCTAAGCCTTTACGTATACACAGATCGATCATTTAGTTTGCTGCCATGAAGGGGAGCAATATTTACTATTATTTTTACAACGTTACCAAAGTTAATTCAATAATCAGACAGAGTCACATATTCTAATGGAAATATTACTGACTAGCAACAGATCCACAAAACTGAAGGGATTATATACTGATGTGTATGTATGTATGTATGTATGTATGTATGTATGTATGTATGTGTGAATATATACAAAAATACACACACACATACATACATACATACATGCATGCATGCATGCATGCATACATACATACATACATACATACATACATACATACATACATACATACATACATACATACATACATACATATATATATATATATATATATATATATATATATATATATATATATATATATATATATTATATATTATGGAAATATTAACAAAAGAAGTATTAAAATTGTCTAACTAAGGACCTGTGAAGCATATAAATATGCCTGGGCATATAAAACAAATACACTTCATACTTATTCCAATCTTTATTTTTATGTTTCCACTTTCATTCATATATGCAAAAACACACACCAAAGCGATGCATGAATGTGATGCCACGGCTTTGTCAACCTCATTCCTTAATCCAGTTCCTGTTGAATTACATCACGATACATTAAAACTTCCATGGGCTGTGCCATAAAAAGAGACCAGAAGAAATGTGTAAACATTAAAGGGGGGTTTATACGGTCAAACGGTTCGTCGAACGCGGTTCGACAGACAAGTGTTTGAAATGATGTTCGAACGTGTGAACGGGGTATTTGGTCGACAACCAAATACCCCGTTCACACGTTCGAACATCACTTCAAACACTTGTCTTTCGAACCGCGTTCGACGAACCGTTTGACCGTGTAAACCGTCCTTTACACATAAGCTTTCCTTCTCTTTAAGTCGTAAAATATAATTCCCATTAACATCTCCAACCACTTCAGTGATTTTAATGGACTCAACATAAATGTAAATGAAAATATTATTTTTTTAATTAATACAGCAAAGGAAAATTATTTTCAATAGCGACTGAAATGAGCCTAGACAATGCTCAACTTGGGATTTTTGAACTTTGTCATAAGTCTGAGTGTGGGTACATCTACCCTTTGCCATGCTTTTGAAGTAACTAAAACATGCTAAGCCCAGCACAGTAGAGTCAGTGGAGACAACATATTATAAATCTGAAGTACTAAACGACGTTCTCCGTGAAGGTATTTTCAATCATAAGCAACACCCAAAAGTATTTTTACCAGTCTTCGAAAACTAAGCGTTATCATTAATTGCATTGCCAAATGATACATGCTCTATAAATTTTAAGAGTAGCTCATACTTTACACAACAGTTTAAGGACTACTTTCATAACTTTGCGTTGTCATCCTATCTATTCTCCTTGAAATTAATGTGAAATATGTAGACAAAACAGAAGAAAAGCGAAAGAAATAGACAAATCATTCATTTTGGAAAGAAGACAAAATATACAAGTCCTAAATTAAATATTAAAGTGTGTTTTTGTGCAAATTGGTGATCACATCTGCTCTTACTTTTGATCACAAATCTCATTTGCTCCAGCTCGCGATTTCAGGTTGCATTTACGTATTCAGGAACAAAGACCATTCGAGAGATCCTCTCAAGTCAACAAAATTATCAGTCGCTTCACTAGTTAAAACAGAGCCCAAAATATTCTTCTTAATATCAAGAATGAAAGGAAGAAAAATGGGTGACCTCAATAGGGTGTTCACGAGACGTCCATTCTGTATTCAAAAATTATCCTAAAGAATATCAGATAGAGAGCTGAAAGGAATATATACTTTTAATATGTAAATGGCGATGGCAGCGATTCAAGAAACCATCAGCTGTGTGATTTTCTTCTTTTCGGTTCCATTGAGACACGAGGACTCGAGAGAAGGACGACAGGCCAAATGTGGCGTAAGGACGAAAAAAAATGAGATGCATTCGAACTGGACGCGCGCGCACACACACATACACACAAAAAAAGAGTATAAATGCTGGAATAATAGCATAATGCCGGAATGCAAGGGATGCCACACAATCATGGAAAAGAAGCCTAAAAGAAGACTGGGTACTCTGCTAAATAGACAAGAGTCTATGCTATTAATAAAAGTTTATTGCCATAAGGGAACTGAAAATAATAGGTACAATAGAGTTCCTCTATTTTTATCATATACAGTCATATTATTTTTTATTCTGTTTAATAGCAACTCCGTATAAAGAGTGACAATGAGACTAATGAAACATAACAACAACAACAACAAAATTATCCCCTCTGACTTGAGAATATCAAGTACCAATCATAATTTTCAATGTCCGATTTTTATTACTCATCATGAAAAAGAGTGGTACCTTATCGTCTTTTTAGGCATATGAACGAAAAGAGATTCGTTAACAGGAAAGATAAACTTTGCTGTGGCACGCCAATTCCCATTTAAGATTGTTTTATGCACTGACAGGGATGTACTCTGTCTATAAAGTAATATACAGCACCTATGCATTTCATAAGATGTACCTTCAGCGTGCATACTGAACAATATATAGTGTACATACATAGACATACACACTGCCTACATTAGACAATGTATACAATAAGAATCATTCGAATTTTTCAAGATATGCAAAACGTCATGGAGAAAAAAATAATAATGTTGGGTATTCACAACACATCCAAAATGCCTGAGTAACTAAAGAACGTACTTTTCTGGCTCTCACAGAAACTGTCTGAAATTTCAGGTTGTACTCTTTTATAATAAAACCTTAAGAGTCTAAGTCATATACACTGTATTCCTTGTTAACCTACCTCAACAACTTAGTTACAAATGCATTTTCGTTCTAAGCCAATAAACTGAAGAATGAGGCCTTATTATTACTTGAAAGTAAACTTACAATATCTGATATAGAAGCTATAATAAAATCAATAATAATAATAATAATAATAATAATAATAATAATAATAATAATAATAATAATAATTCAAATACCAATATTATATATATATATATATATATATATATATATATATATATATATATATAATATATATATATTAGCATGTAAACGATTAAAAAAATAATATACTATAGATCAAATAACGAAAAAGAATTAGTTTTAGATATCCACAACAAACCGAAATAGGCTACCTAAGATTATGCACAAAAACTAAACACACTGGTTTGATATACTGAAGACGACTACGTTTACAAACTCATTCTTAAGACTCAAGATCTAAAAGTAAAAATCAACATAAACAGAGGCTCTTGAAACTCTGAAGAGGACGGAAATAGACTTGGAAAGGTCAGCACTCGAAAGTTTCAAACAGTAGAGAGTTAGTTACTGATATGGGGAAAAGAAATTTCAAAACTTTTGCGTGTATGAGAGAGAGAGAGAGAGAGAGAGAGAGAGAGAGAGAGAGAGGAGAGAGAGAGAGAGAGAGAGAGAGAGAGAGAGAGAGAGAGAGAGAGAGAGAGAGAGAGAGAGAGAGAGAGAGAGAGAGAGAGAGAGAGAGAGAGAGAGAGAGAGAGAGAGATTGAACACCTCCACATTCCTGAGGTTTGGAGTAACAGGATACAATCAAGCAGCGACGAGGAGTTGAAATAGGTGCCCGGAAAAGCGCCATCCTAGATTGAGAAGAATACGTACATACGTATCATGCAGTTGTACACTATTTTCCTTTATATAACCAAATTGCATGTAAAGCAAAGGTCAAAATAAAACACCTCTACTTAAGCGGGAGGTGTACTTTATAGCAACCGAGCTACGGTCCTCTTCAGGAACAAATGCCTGAAAGTAATGTCAGCAGACGATTTGGGAATCAGGGCGGGTGCAGAAATCCATGACTATCTTCCTGCCCTAAGATCTGGTTCTCCATCTAACTTAGACCCTTATAGGAATCATTCGCTGGTCGCAACTCCTCCCCTTCATTCCAGCTTAATCTCTCCGATTTGCATTATTTTTACTTGAGGACCGTTGCTCAGTCCAAATAAGAGAATAGTATATCTCCCTCTTTCACAAGGATTCAAATCGACCTTTTCCATTACACATTAATACGCATGTCATTTTTTATTTATTTACATAAAAAAAGCATATGACATACCAACACAGTTTTCTCCAAGCGAAGAAATATTTTTCATTAATCCATCATTTGTTTATAACAATAAATTTACTCATTCCAGTTGTCAATATATATATATATATATATATATATATATATATATATATATATATATATATATATATATATATATATATATATATATATATTAAACGTATATAAATTTTGCAAAGTTTGCAAAGTTTATGTTAGTATTATTTATAATGGATTTGGCTTAAGGGGCCACTATAGCTCAGTGGTAGACCAAGCAAGTTAGGAACTGAAAAGCCCGACAATTCTGAGTTCCATCGCTCCGCGGGCAGTAAGAAAGGTATCCAGTCTAAATCCCCCAGCTCCAACCTGCGTCCACCCCAGTGGAATGGGTAGTCATTGAGACACATAGAACTGGAAAATTGAAGTTATTGGCCTCTTGGCTTTACAGCGATGGTCCAAGAGAGTAAAATCTCATCATTCACTGCCACATAAAAGCACTCGTGTCTTCATCTCCTACATAAAATCTTCAGCAACTTTTCTGTTATGATTAAAGGGGGATACAGACGATCATTATTACTGTCAGTAAAAATACTGACACTATTCTATTGGTGTGAATTACTACGTCCATATGATGGACACACCGACAGTAATAATGACAGTACAGGGAAATACTGTCAGTAATATTGATCGTCTGTTTAGCCCTTAAATCGATTCATTCAACTATTCACTCGATTCTCTTTCTTGTAAGCAATGCTTCCCTCTCGAGTTCTAGTCCTTTTTTCTTACAATACTTCAGCGATAATTTCTTCAGATAAAGGTTGAGATTTTATTGGATGCGATACAGCAATGACGAGTCATAGCCATATATGCTAGATGATCAGCCAATCCATTTTAAGGGGGGTTTACACGTTCAAGCGGTTCGTCGAACGCGGTTCGACAGACAAGTGTATGAAGTGATGTTCGAACATGTGAACGGGGTATTTGGTTGTCGAACACGGAACGTGTTCGAAAACCAAATATCCCGTTCACACGTTCGAGCATCACTTCAAACACTTGTCTGTCGAACCGCGTTCGACGAACCGTTTGACCATGTAAACCCCCCTTTAGAGGACAGCAACAGAAAACCAGACCTATTTCTCAGCATCAATACCCCCCACCCCACCCCACTCATAAAACTAAGGAAACGTCGGACTAAGAAAAAATCACTGATGTTGTAAATAAATTCATTACACCCATTACTAAGAATTATTATAAAGAAATCCAATTACAAAAGTTACTAGTTTAAAAGCAAACATTGATTCATTACCAAAAAAAAAAAAAAGCATCGGAAACCTTTTACCTGCTATAGAAGTTACCTCCCAATATAACTTCCATATGGCAGTTACAAATACAAGAAAAATCTAAATAGATTTTATAAGAAAAATATAATTATTACATGAATGATCACATCTGTACTCTCAGATTTCAGTGGGTAGCACAGCTTTTAACTTGTAGTGGAAGCATAATACCTTAATATGCAGATAAAAATGCAATAGCAGGTGTTTGCTCACACACGCATTCAATGACCCCTATGGATATATGCAAATATGGAAAGAATCCTAAAAAAATGCCCTATTTACATTAAAGATCAACAAGAGTACATTAAAAGTGACTATGTAGCAATATATATAGGGGTACAAATGCAGCGTTAGGAGTGAAAGCTTAGAAAATTTTTTTATTCAATATTTTCTTATTGAAGATATATATATATATATATATATATATATATATATATATATATATATATATATATATATATATATATATATATATATATATATATATATCTACTCTGCTTTCGGCGATAGCGCAGTAGTTAAAACACTAGATTCGAGAAGTGACAAAACCGAGTTCGAGCCCAACTTGGGTCGTTAGAATGGGCATTTAGCCTTAATTCCTCAGCTCCAACATGTCTATGAACACCCTCATTTGAATGGAGATTCATAATGACACACAAAACGGCAAACGACAATATATATATATATATATATATATATATATATATATATATATATATATATATATATATATATATCTATAAATTAGGTTCAAGTCTGATGTTTACTCTTATTAAGTACAATCAAATCTTTCCAATTAAAAAAACTAAAAATATGAAAGCTTTTACACTGACGAGCATGATCTCTTGTGGTGATTAGTAATAGAAATTAAAGCCTAGTGCCTAAGAGGTGTTTTCGGACAGACACAGACAGATATATATATATATATATATATATATATATATATATATATATATATATATATATATATATATATATATATATATATAGAGAGAGAGAGAGAGAGAGAGAGAGAGAGAGAGAGAGAGAGAGAGAGAGAGAGAGAGAGAGAGAGAGAGAGAGAGAGAGAGAGAGAGAGAGAGAGAGAGAGAGAGAGAGCAATTTTTTTTTCTTTGGATGCTGCCTCAAAAATCTACTTTGAAATCACGAGGTACCTACAATTCACGACAACAGTATCGTTGTACGATGATATATCAGTGTTACACAGTCCATGCTTTCATAAATCCATGCACAAAAGTACCAATCTATTCATGAGTATTATCCGACAATCACATAAGCCTAAGAAGAATGAATATCATTTTGCCATTGCTCTACAGCATAAAATATTTATATTTTCCAAGATGAGGCCTTGAATGTCAAGCAATTCTTACTTGACAACCATCCT
>JAXCGZ010020844.1:75000-87500 GCA_037179515.1 Halocaridina rubra | reverse complement strand
ACTACAACTTAGCAGTGCTCATTCTAGCTTTAATAACAAGTCCGTTACATACATACATGTGTATTTATATACATGGGTGCGTGTGTATATATATATATATATATATATATATATATATATATATATATATATATATATATATATATATATATATATATATATATATATATATATATAATATCAGGTAAACATAAACACATGCAAACGTGCTATAACTTACTTTCGCTTACTGATTAGTGTGAGTAATGATTTCTGCACATGTAATAGAGAGAAATTTAAACTGTTCCTTTTTCTACAGGTGCTGAGTTTCCAGTACTGATGCACACTCATGATATGAAACACAACAGTGCTTTGATCTGGATATATTTTTGGATTAGGAATTAATACTGCACACACAAATACTGATATGTACGCGCTTGTCTGTGTGTAGCTAGATAGCTAGTTAGATGGATGGATGGATAGATAGATAGATATATAGATAGATAGATAGATATGTAGATAGATAGATAGATAGAAAGATAGTAAATACAGATATATAGAGAGTGTCTGTGTAGATTAATAGATAACGTGAGAGAGAGAGAGAGAGAGAGAGAGAGAGAGAGAGAGAGAGAGAGAGAGAGAGAGAGAGAGAGAGAGAGAGAGAGAGAGTTAATCGCTGACTAATTAACTAATGAATCAACCAAATGAGTCACTGCAAAACAGTGACTCATCTTGACTCTTGCAAGGTACAAAAATAAGTTCAACTGACAGTGCAATTTTAGATAAACATTTACCTTACCTTGAAAATAACATATTAGAGAAATAGAATCTTTAATTTAACGAGTTCATTATCACAGTCATCATTATTATTATTCATATTAAGCAGTATAATGATGATGAAAAGTGAGTCATACAAAATAAATCTATTCGTGGTATTAAAATGCGTGATTTTCCACAGTAAAACAAAAAGGTACTACACGACATACGGAAGTAATGGACATAGCAAAAGGCAGGATGAGCAGACTTACTGAAACACTTTTTAATATTTTTATCTTGGAAACATTTTTTTTTTTGAGGTATACATCTCTCTCTCTCTCTCTCTCTCTCTATATATATATATATATATATATATATATATATATATATATATATATATATATATATATATATATATATGAACAAAGCAGCAATAACAATACTACTGTTACTACTACTAATACTACTAATAATAATAATAATAATAATAATAATAATAATAACAATAATAATATTAATAATAATAATAATAATAATAATAATAATAATAATAATAAATAATAATAATAACAATAATAATAATAATAATAATAATAATAATAATAATAGTAATAATAATACAGTAGTAATAGTGGCAGTATTAGTACTGGTAGTAGTAGCAGCAGTAGAATCTGCAGTAGAAGTAGTAGTAGTACTGGCAGGAGTACCATTAATCACTTTTGTCGTTGCAGTGGTAGAAGAGACCGTAGGAATAGTATTAGTAGTAAAAGCATCATTATTATAATTACCACTATTATTATTATTATTATTATTATTATTATAATTAAAAGCATTATGGGTATATATAGGAACACAGAATTATAAAAAATATAAACAGATGACAATCCAGATTTACGAAACTTTAAAGTATACAATGAAGTTAAAAACAGATTATTATTTTATTTGCAAAACCATACTCAGAGAGAGAGAGAGAGAGAGAGAGAGAGAGAGAGAGAGAGAGAGAGAGAGAGAGAGAGAGAGAGAGAGAGAGAGAGATCATGATTCAACAAGTTTTTCGTGTTTTAAAAATTATTTATAGTTTTGTGGTGGAAATATTAGCCGAAGACCCTTTCAACCCCAACCATCCCCTCTGAACTGTTATTAAAACTGCATATTCCCAACAATAGTCGACAACGTTTCATTCTACTATGCAGCAAACCACCAGTTCATGACTCTCTCTCTCTCTCTCTCTCTCTCTCTCACTGTGTGTGTATGTGTTTTTCTTATTGATTATATAATGAGTGAATTCTAAATTCACAAATGAAGACGCTATTCGAAGTACAGATCAATGGTGGAAAAGTATATTCGCAAGCTCAAACAAAAGTACTGAAACTACTTCACACGATGTAAGCGTTTAGTTGCATTCACATCATGGAAAAAAAAATCGGAGTTAAGTAACAAAGTTAGCTCTTCTCTCCGCCAAAGTTGTATCATGAACTGTACATTATGTAAATTAGTAAATACGTCAGTAAATAAAGCTATAATTAACTGAATAAAGAAACAAACCATGCTCAAAAAATATTAAAATAAAACTGATTTTCAAGGATTTTGTGAGGTCTATATGCTAACGGTATTGTTACAAGCAGTACTAGTAGTGGTAGTATTAGTAGTAATAGTACCAGTAGTAGCACCAGCAGCAGCTCATAGTAAGGTGGAAAATGTAAAGTAATCTACCTTGACTGCGAGGAGACTGTTCTTAAAATTAGAATTAGAAAAGGGACTGAATGTAAAAGTTTATTCAAAATAAATAAATAAACACACACACATGCACACACAGATATGTGTGTGTGCATGTGTGTACGATGAAGGAAAGTAAGCGCTCGAGATGTCGTCCATTCTGTTTCCAAGTCAAAGAAATTTAAAAATGGAATAATGATCCTAGCAACCTGTTCGGGCTGGCAAGAAAAGTTGTTGTTTCTATTTAGAAATGTCGTAGTTTTGGTAGTAGTAGTAGTAGTAGTAGTAGTAGTAGTAGTAGTAGTAGTAGTGGCATCTCTTCCTTTACCATTCCTAAAAATAATAAATAATCAAACAAAACCACTTTCATATTTATATTCATTCAAATCTAACCCAATGTGAATCACACTTATAACAGATATATTTCTAGAGACTTAGCTAAAATTTCAAGCAGTCTTTACATATCAATACACTACAATTCTGTGAGGTGAAAAGATAGGATTCGCTACTCAATTTCAAATTTGGCCAAGATCTCATTCATATTATTATTTTACCTCATACGAACCAAAAAAAAAAAAATCCAACAAATACAATTTTCTCTCTTAAAAGTTAACATTAAACCGAAGAGAGAAACAGTTTGTTGCTTTAAGAAGATACACAGTTACGGTTCTTCTTCTATGCCTACAGCTACACTGAATATTCTTGGATATTCATCACACTTCTTTTATTATCCCTTCACAACTGACAAGTCATTACACTCTCCATTTCTGTTTCTCTTTACTTTATGTATTCTTCGTGCCAAGGCCCGATGAGGGCTGTTTTATTTTACAATTTTTTTTGGCCCGTCCTGGTGTCACAATAAAAAAAAAAAAAAAAAAAAAAAAGCGTGTTTCATTGAGGGGATACTGAAGAGAAACACAGTGTATTAAAGTCATATTCAACAACTGAAAAGCAATGCCGGCGACCTATTAGCCAGGAAGAGAAGACTCCTTCAATAAATAGTGGTAGGAGAAGTAGTAGCAGTTGTAGTAGCAGCAGTACTTTATATATATTCAAATATATATATATATATATATATATATATATATATATATATATATATATATATATATATATATATATATATATATATATATATATATATATATTATATGGCACTGCAAATTGAGAAGGTGAACAAATTGGGTCACGAAATTATTAAGTACTTTAAATATTTTTTACGCTGTTTTCTTTAAAGGCCCTTCTCCTATCATTTTAAACTTTATTCATATATATATATATATATATATATATATATATATATATATATATATATATATATGATACAGGAGAATGGAATTAGATTTTATTTCATTTATGTCGTAAACCGTGACTATAAAGACGAAGGGGAGCAAAAGGGCTCGAAGTGTTCCCCTTCACGAAAAGTATTATTACAGCAATACAAGAGTCAGTCTCCCTCTGCCCGGTTCACTGTATAAATGAGTGTGCGTGAGTGCGTACTTGCGCACGCGATTACGAAAGATGCAACAGTAGCAATGGAAATAAGAAAATATGTGATACATTATATTAATACTATATAAAATAAAAATCCTGATAGTTGTTCCAAATGTATATACTTATTACTTTCAAATTATAGCTTCTAAATATACTACAATCGTACATTTGGTGTGTCGACACATCATCAACCATTCTATAATACAGAAGTATTAGATGCGGCAGAATTCATAATTTTTTTTTTTTTAAGAGTGTGACACCGGGACAGGCAGAAACTGCCCTCATCAACAAAGGCCCGGGCACGAGAAAATACCAAGACGAAGGAAAAGGAAAAGGTTAAGGGCAAGGCAGAGATGAGGTAATGTCACACAAAGGAAAACGACAGACAGAAAAAAACAGTCAAAGTACATACAGCTCTTCACAGTGCCACTGATTACATAACTACCTTTCAAATCTTCTCAGTTTTTATTGTTTTTAATTTCTTTTAATAGGACATGTAGTAGGTTGGCCAATGGCACCAACCGCTCTTTGCGATACTACAGCTGAAGAATCTTGTGGACTTTAATAAGACTGTCCAGGACAGTTCGATGTTAAGTCTTCCTTCAGTTATGGTTCTCTTTCAATGCCTACATCAATACCAAATATTCTTGGATAATCGCTACAGATCTCTTATTATCCTTACACATCTGACAAGCCACAACACTCTCCATTTCTGTTTCTTTTTACTTTGTTTTCTCCGTGCCCAGGTTCGATGAGGGCAGATTTTTTTTTCTTTGCCCGTCCTGGTTTCACAAATATATATATATATATATATATATATATATATATATATATATATATATATATATATATATATATATATATATATATATATATATATATATATATAATGCTTCTCATCACTTTTTCAATAATGTTAATTTAAATCAATTGTTCTTGTACCAATTCTAATAGATTCAAGGAGATTTAGATACATATGTCAACTGCTTATATTGATGTTGAGTATATTTAACATTGCAAAACATACTGCTAACATTTTTACAAAGAGATCGGATATTTCCCATGAATATCAATAAATATTCAGGCTTAGCATCAATATCAGCAGGCTTTCTATTCACTATTTATTCTAACATATATCTAATCTTGACAAAACATTAAATTGCTGATAAATATAAAACAATTTTTTTCTGATGAAAAGCAGAATATCAGGAAAAAATGAGCTCACTCGAGAATTTTGAAACGAAGAGCATCTAATACTTGAACGGAAGTTTAGTCGTTCTTTGATGAGTTTTACTCTATCTACAGGCAATTTGCGCTAAACAAAACAAAAAATGTAACCCCACTCTAAGGTGAAAGTCGCGATTTATCAAATGTAACACATGGATAATACCAAAATGAACATAATAAAAATATCCTCACGTTGAATTACAAATTCAGTATCTATACAAATAATCTAGAATACGCAATAATTAACACAATAATAATTATAATAATAATAATAATAATAATAACAATAACAATAATAATAATAATAATATAATAATGAACATATATTCATTGTTATATGGCAATGTAATTTTAAAAGCTAATGTTTATGTATATAATTAAAAAGTGTATATATATATATATATATATATATATATATATATATATATATATATATATATATATATATATATATATATATATATATATATATTATATAGAAGGAAAGGCCCACTAAAGAAACAACGCAAAATATTCAAAGTACTTATTAATTCCGTGACCTAATCGGGTCACCTTCTCAAAGTACAATGCCATTGTACTTTGAGAAGGTAAACCGATTAGGTCCCGAAATTATTAAGTACTTAAAATATTGCTTACGTTGTTTTATTTAAAGATCCTTTTCCTACCAATTTAGACTGTATGGTAACAGTTCAGTGTTATTCATATATATATATATATATATATATATATATATATATATATATATATATATATATATATATATATATATATATATATATATTATATATATATATATATACTTTGCATACACTACCAATGTTTGCCGGGAGATTGTATAGTCAACTTTACTAAGCCGATCCTTTACTGAATAAAGTATCAAAACTGGTCCACTGTATGTGTAATAATTAATGATATTAAAGATGAGAAATCCTCGCCTGAAGCTGAAATAACACCTCAGTAGCGACGCCCCTAGAAAAAAAAAGTCTATTCATTTAAACAAGACTGCGATGGTACATTATATTTCAGGTAAAATGCCAGAAATATATTGCCATTACCATATCATGCAGTTTCCTTCCCTCCTGTTTTATTTGTCGACTCCCTCCCATCCGCACCAACAACACGAGAGAGCCGTGAACTATAGCATTCAGCCTGTTGCTTCCCATTCCCTTGAAGGTCTCCTCTCCTATACGAGGGACACTGTCCTTCTCGCGGTTTGACTGCGCCCTTCCATCCTCTCCAAAACTCACCTTCTAAAGCTTAAAGAGCTTTATATACTAGTAGCAGAGGTTAAGTCATAATTATGCCTGATGGAAAACCCCGAGTAGTTCGTCTTCAGTGGCTCTTTATTTTGATGCATATCCATAAAACAAGCAATGATGTTTTAACACGTAAACTTGACTACCCTCTTCTAATGACCTCTCAAGTGGTAATGGCATTTAACTTTTGTAGATGGGTAAAATAAGAGTAATAGTCATAGACGGCTTGTAACACGATGCAATAGGATAAGGGAGGGGGGGTTGGGATGTTATGTTTTTGGGGGGAACCGCGGAACGCGTACAATGCTCGTCACCACACCGGTATCCGAACGCAACTAGCTGCTGTTGCTGTTGCCTTCACTACCTGCATCTGTTGTTTGGCCCTTGGCCGTTAGATGGCTCTCTTATAGAAGAGGGAAATAAGGTCACTCGCTTTACAATTAGGTCATGTGGACATTAGGACACCTAATATGATGATCTCGCTGGGCATGCATCCACCCATAGAAACGAAAGTTGGGTGTTTTAACAACGACGTACACATTTATTCTCTAGAATACCCGCTATTATCATACATTGGGCAAACTTTTCCAAAAGTTTTGGATCCGATTTTGAGCGCTGGGAGACTGTCTATACCCTCCACCCGGCGCACACAGATCAATATCGAGATGCTGGAAGTCGGGGGAGCTTCACTACGAGTAACCCTTCACACTGTGACGTCACAAATCAACAACCAATAGCGATCGAGGAGTCTAGTCAGATAACCAATCCTGGGATGAAAGCCATTCAAAAACACCAAAAACGTACGTGGATTGGTTAACAGCAGCCATGTGTAACTGTAGTAAGTAAGGAGGAGCTTCTTGGTTACCTCAAGATAGTCAAACGACTGGCTCCATCAGAAAGTGATAATTTCTAGTTTTCCAAGATAACATTATATAATAAAAATAATAATAATAATAATAATAATAATAATAATAATAATAAGCCTACTTGTAATTCAGGAAACAACATACAAAACAACGCGATTGGTACTGAACATCTCAAGCTCAAAAGAAAAAAAAAATCACTTACAGGCACCAAAACACTAGACAACAAATTCAGCAACAATGCATGTAACTACTAGGCGAAAAACTGTACAACAGGTTTTGGAACTCATGAAGAATTTGGACCTGACTTTTATTAATAGCGACCAACTGAAATTACGAACCTCAACTTTACCCGAACTGAAGAGCAACGATCATTTCTTTTTACAAGTCCATATTCAATCATAAAGTAAAATATAATCTACGTAGTGGATTTATAAACACAAAATATCAAATTTAGTAAAAAAAAAAAAATAATAATAAAATAAAAAACACCTAACCTAACTTTTATCAAAAGTGCCCGAAGGAAAATGACAGAACTCACTTAAAACAACATTGATCTCAGTTTAAACAGTTAATAATCAATTATATCACTTATTTGGTATTTATCAACAGCGACCAACTGAAGACTAAGAACCTCAACTTTACCCCAAGTGAAAATTGCGGACCTCAATCTCATCCCAACTAAACAACTGGGACCTATAAGAATTTCAAGTCCCAAATTCTTCATGAGGTCCGGGTTTTATTTCAGAAAAAAAAAAAAAACATATACAAGATTGGTAGGAATGTAGTCACAGCGGCTTAAGCGGTAGCGTCCGCGACTTTGAGGCATCAGGTCGAGAGATCTCGCCCCTTCACGGTCTGAGGTTAAAAGGGCATGTACTCAGAGTAACGATTGCATATGCCTAAACAAGTCCTTCGCAAGAACGCAACCGTCCTAGCCCTTGGTAGAAAAGGGAATCTGTGACGTAAAACCGGAACAACAACAACAACAAGATTGGTAGGAATGTGTTCGTTAGTTTTCTGAAGGAATATAAAGAAAATTGGGAACAATACTCAAGCATAATTATGCATATGCATTGACTTTTATTATGCAGATTCCTCAGGCTGTCATCTAAAATTTTGCTGCATTTGGTGTCGCGTGTTTTGGTGCCTGTACGTGTTTTTTTTTTTTTTTAAGCCTGAGATGTTCAATACCAAAATTCGCTTTGCATCATGTGGATTCTCTTTCTCTTCGGCGTAAGTTATAACCCCTTCCTCTTTTCTCTCTCTAATACTTTTAGCGCTCCTCTGATGAGTTGGCGAGTTGCATCCCTACCCCACTGCCGAGGATGCAGCGTGTGGAGATTTGTAGCTTGCGGATTGGTCGGTGCAGGGACTGCTTCTTTCCATCCACCTCCGGACTCTAGAACTCTCTCCTTCTGCCTTTCCCAGTTCTTATAACATATCTTTCTTCAAAAGAGGATCTAGCGTCATCTCAGGGTCTATTCCTGTCATATTTCTAGGTCCTCAATCTATCTACCTTGGCTGTTTCCCCCTTTAATTGGGGGTAGCCGACATAAAAAATAAGAAAACAATAAGGGGATTACTTTGCTCTATGGGCAATGACGAGGGAGCTAGCGACCCTTCAGATGGTACTGCTGGAGTGCCACAGCCCATCCTCCCGGCTCTTCCACAACCTGTGTCGCTTCACAACTGCCAACTCCCCTACTGCCCCTACCACAGGGCTACCTCTGTAAAATGCAGCCCCGTGGTAACAGCAGATGCCCATCAGACCTGCGTCACAATCTCTCGCCACTCATTCCTATTCCTATCACACTCACTTGCTTCCCTCACATCCATTCTCCTATCATTCAGGGCTCTCCTTGCTCCATCCATCCACCCAAACCTAGGCCTCCCTCTTGCATTTCTCCCATCAATTCTCGCATTCATCACCTTTTTCAGCAGTCTTTCATCATCCATCCTTTCCACATGGCCAAACCATCTCAGAACATTCATATCTATTCTGCCTGCAATTTCTCTCCTCACACCCGTTCTTGCTCTCACCACTTCATTCCTAAACCTATCCACCCGAGATACACCAGTCATACTCCTCAGGCATTTCATCTCAAACACATTAAGTTTCCGTCTCTCATTTACTTTCATACCCCATAGCTCTGATCCATACATCACAGCTGGCACAACTACATTCTCATACAAAACTTTCTTAACATTCATTTCCAACCCTCTATTCTTCATCACTCCTTTCAACGCACCCAACACTTTACATCCTTCATGCACTCTGTGACACACATCTGCTTCCACTCCACCATTTGTAGCTATAACCGAGCCTAAATACTTAAACTGATCAACTTCCTCAAGTGTCTCTCCATTCAACATAACGTTCAATCCAGCACCAACCTCATTCCTTCTACACCTCATAACCTTACTCTTTCCCACATTCACTCGCAACTTCCTTCTCTCACACACCATTCCAAATTCTGACACTAACTGACACAGCTTTTCCTCTGAATCTGCCACCACCACAGTATCATCTGCAAACAGTAACTGATTCAGCTTTCACTCGCTATCATCCCCATCTACCATTCTCAAACCTCGACCACGCACTCGCTCATTCACCTCTCTTACGACTCCATCAATATACAAACTGAACAGCCATGGTGACATCACACATCCCTGTCTCAGTCCCACACGCACTTGAAACCACTCACTCACTTCATTCCCTACCCTAACACAAGCCCTACTGCCCTAATACAAACTCTTCACTGCATGCAACAATTTACCATTCATTCCATATAACCTCAAAACAGTCCACACTTCGACTATTCTTTTCGTCTTAATGTTTTCTTTGTGCTAGGGCCTGTTTACGGCAATTTTCTTGCTAGTCCCGGTGTCACACTCATATGATAACAATAATAATTATTATTATTACTATTATTATAATAATAATAATAATAATAATAATAATAATAATAATAACAACAATAATAATAATAATAATAATAATAATAATAATAATAATAATAATAATAATAATAATAATAATAATAATAATAATAAAAAAAAATAATAATAATGATAATAATAATAATAATAATAATAATAATAATAATAATAATAATAATAATAATAATAATAATAATAATAATAATAATAATAATAATAATCCGGGCACCAAGAAAACATCAAGAAGAAAAGAAATAGCAGTTTAAGGACAGACTGAAAGAATAGTCACGGCCATGAAAACCTAGATATATGACACGATTAGGCCCTGAGATGCTCATAGATCAGCCTTTCGAAACGCAGATCATATGAGTTAGGGAAGACAGAAGGAGGAAGAGAGTTCCAGAGTCTGGCAGCAGAAGGAAAGAAGCAATCGCTACACCGACCAGACCGTGGGCTACAAATCTCCACCCAGTACCTAGCGATTTACCAAACTGTTCTCGCGGAAAGAAAACTTTATGCAGGTAAATCCCCGCTTCCAGGTCATTTAAGTTTGTGTGTGTGTGTTTGGAAATATTCACCAAGGCAGAACGAACAATAAGGAGAAAAAGGATATGATGTGCTGAATATAAATATATATATATATATATATATATATATATATATATATATATATATATATATATATATATATATATATACACACAAACAAACAATGAAGGAAAAAGAGCGCTCGGGATGTTGTTTAATTTGTTTCCAAGTCAGAGAACATTAAAAAATAAATACGATCCCAGCAACCTGTCTGAGCTAGAAAGAAATATGGTTCCTTCAATTTAGTAAGGTAGTAGTGTTGGTATTATTAGTTTATATATATATATATATATATATATATATATATATATATATATATATATATATATATATATATATGCATGCATGCATGTATGTATGTATGTATGTATGTATGTCTCTGTGTGTGTGTATGTATGTATGTGATTACCTAATTGTGATTACCTAATTGTGTTTACGGGAAAGAGCCCAAAGCTCGTATCTTCCCGTCTCCTCATCGGTTCCATTTTATACTTAGTCATACTTATCATACCTGTCCTTAAAACTATGGATTGAGATAGCATTAACTACCTCCTCGCTTAGCCAATTCCAATTATCAACTACTCTTACACTGAAAAAGTATTTCCTTACATCCTGCAAAGAAGTTTTCTTACGAAGCTTCAAACTATGACCTCTAGTTCTAGAGCCAGCCATATCAAAATATCCATCCCTATCCACTCTGTCATAACCATGAAGGAATTTAAAGACTGTCACCATACCCCCCCCCCTCACTCTTCCAGCTTCGAATGATGGTAAGTCTAATTCCCTCAGCCTCTCATCATAATTGAGATTGCGTATTTCTGGCACCAGTTTCGTGGCATGTCTTCGAACTTTTTCAAGCTTAGCTATGTGCTTTTTCAAGTGCGGATTCCAAAAGGGGGGCTGCATATTCGAGTTTTGGCCTCACATAGGTTACATAAATATTTCTGAACATTTCCTTGTCCATGTGCCTGAAGGCTACCCTTACATTTGATAAGAATGCATATGCTGCCCTTACTATGCCATTTATATGTATTTCTGGAGACAAATCTGCCAGTATGTTTACTCCTAGATCTTTCTCATTTTCTGTCTCTTGAAGTTGTACTCCAGCCACCGAGTAGTCAAGCTTGGGCCTTCTTGCACTTGTACCCATTCTCATTACCTTACATTTTGAAGTATTGAATTTCATTAGCCACTTTTCTGACCACTCATGCAGATTATTTAGATCCTCCTGAAGTTCTCTACCATTGTTCTCGTTTTTTACTTTCTTCACAATCTTTGCATCATCTGCAAACATATTCATGAATGAATTTACAGACTCTGGTAGGTCATTTACATATACAAGGAACAAAAGTGGCCCTAAAACTGAACCCTGTGGAACTCCACTACTAACTCTTCTCCATTCAGACACTGAGTGTCTTACTCTAACCCTCTGTTCCCTTCCTTCTAAGTAAGTTTTTATCTATTCCAAACCATTTCCACCTATTCTAGCCATTGATTGCAGCTTCCTAATAAGTCTCCCATGTGGAACAGTGTCAAACGCTTTCTGGAAGTCTAGGAATATGCAATCTGCCCAGCCCTCTCTTTCTATGTATGTATGTATATATATATATATATATATATATATATATATATATATATATATATATATATATATATATATATATATATATATATGTAT
>JAXCGZ010020844.1:62500-72500 GCA_037179515.1 Halocaridina rubra | reverse complement strand
TATATATATATACATATATATATATATATATATATATATATATATATATATATATATATATATATATATATATATATATATATATATATATATATTACACCTGTTCCTTAATCTTTGCCCCTCTCTAACCCTATGCCCTCCCTTATCCTTTCTTCACACAAATTTTTGCAGATGAACTGGCTCCCATGCTTTGCCGTCTTTTTCGCCTCATTCTGTCAACCAGTATCTATCCTTTATCTTGGAAGCATGCTCTAGTTCAGCCTGCTCCTAAGAAGGGTGACCGCTCTATTCCTTCAAACTACCGACCTTTTGACCTAACCTTCTCTATTGCTAAAGTTTTCGAAACTTTGCTCAATGCTCACTTCCTGAAATGCCTTGAATCTAACTCGCTTATCTCCGATCACCAGTATGGCTCTTGCAAGGCAAGATCCACTGGTGACCTCCTGTCCTATCTTACTCATGTATGGTCTCTGAGGAATTTTGGAGAATCCTTTGTCGTCGCCCTTGATATTTCTAAGACTTTTTACAGAGTCTAGCACAAGGCTCTGTTGGCCAAACTCCTTGCCTATGGCTTTACCCATTCTTTCTGTTCTCTAATTTCCAGTTTTCTCTCTGACCATTTTATATCTGTAGTTGTTGATGGTGCGACATCTAGCCTTTCTCTGTTACCAGTGGTGTTCCACAGGGTTAGGTTCTTTCGCCTACTCTGTTCCTTCTCTTCATCAATGATCTTCTACAATCCCCATCTTCCTCTCTTCTTCATGCCTTTGCTGATGATTCTACCCTTCACTCTTCCTCTGCCTTTTCTTCACAACCTTCATCTGCTACTCGTAATCAGTCTCGTATCACTCTTTCTTCTACTCTCAACTCCGATTTGCAGATGGTATCTGAGTGGGGCTATCTCTTTATCCTCTCTTACTCCTGATAACCCTATTGACTTCGAAACTAACGAAATTTACCCTCTTAATTCTATCAACATATTAGGAGTCCATATAGCCTCTAACTTGTCTTGGAGGAATCACATAATGCAAATTTCTAAATATTCACCCAAAAAATTTGGGATTTTGCTTCGTTTCCGTCATTACTTTTCCTCTTTACAGCTACTTAAAATTTATAAAGGTCTTATCCATCCCTGCTTAGACTATTGCTCACACATCTGAGGTGCTTCTTCTTATATTTAACTCCTTGATAGGGTTGAATCTAAGGCAGTCAGACTCATTAATGATCCTTCTCTTACTTCTAATCTTGATTCTCTCTCTATTCGCCTTAAGGTAGCCTCCCTTTCTCTTTTTTATCGCTATTACTTCCATCTCTGCTATGATGAATTGGCAAGTTGCATTCCTCCCCCACTGCTGAGGCCGCATAACACTCGCCAAGCAGCCTCATCTCACAGGTACTGTGTGGAGATTTGTAGATCGCGGATTGGTTGATGCAGCGACTGCTTCTTCCCATCTACCTCCAGACTCTGGAACTCTCTTCCTCCTTCAGTCTTTCCTAATTCTTATGACCTATCATCCTTCAAAAAGCAGATCTCTCGTCATCTCAGGGCCTAATCCTCCATATCTCTAAGTCCTCTATACTTTAAGTGCTTTTTCACTTTGTCATTTTCCTTTGTGTGTTATTACCTCATTTCTGCCTTGTCCTTAGCATTTTCTTTTCCTTCGTCTTGGTATATTCTCGTGACCGGGCCTTTATTGATTAGGGCAGGTTTTGCCTGTCCCGGTGTCACACTCATAAAAAAAAAAAAAAAAAAAAAAAAAAAAAAAATATATATATATATATATATATATATATATATATATATATATATATACATATATATATATATATATATATATATATATATATATATATATATATATATATATATATATATATATATACTGTATATACATATATATAATATATATATATATATATATATATATATATATATATATATATATATATATATATATATATATATATATATATATATATATATATATATATATATATATATATATATATATATATATATATATACTGTATATATATATATATATATATATATATATATATATATATATATATATATATATATATATATATATATATATATATATATATATATATATATATATATATATGTAAATGTATATGTATATGTATATGTATACGTATACGTATACGTATACGTATACATATACATATACATATACATATACATATATATATATATATATATATATATATATATATATATATATATATATATATTATATATATATATATAGGGCGGTTGAACGTGTCAACAAGAAGAAAATCATTTACTTTACTACGGTGTTAAATACTCCGTGCTGGCGTACAAAATTTATATAAAGAAAACTAAAACATGACTTAGAAAGGGGACGGTCTGAAGTAGGTTACTTAATAAGAAGTAGATATAAGTGCGGTGTCTTTTAACGTAATTGCTGCAGCTCCTCTGAGACATAAATTTCCATATGTGCTTTGGTGCATAGACATAGTGAGCCTGCTTACGGGCATTGCAGCTTCTTATCCTAATGAGAGACTTGCATCAAAAACATCTTTTTCGTACTTTTTTTTTACATGAAAGCTACGACAAAGGTATTTCTACCTTATGTGATTCATTAGCCTAAGAAAAATAATTTAAATTTTAGCTTAATCAATTCTGGTGCAGTTTTCAGGCTGTTGACATCAATACTTACTTGCAGATGGCTCTGACAAAAAGGGTGCTACAAACCATCTTCTAATTCTATCTCAGTTTTTCAATGTGTTACTTTTTTATGAGTGTGACACCGGGACGGGCAAAGAAAACTACCTTCACCGGGCATGGGCCAAAAAAAAAAAAAAAAATAAGAAACTGGAGCATTTTAAGAAAAAGACTGAAATAAAAGTCTGATATATAATTTAAAAAAAATCAGGCTGCAAGAACTGTCTGAGTAATGAATACCCAGAAATATGGCTGGCTTAGACCCTGAGTTGACTATATAAAGATCATGTTATTTACAAGAATAACTCAAACAGCAAATGAGATATTTTTGGAGTTACAAGTATTAGCTATTTTTGATGCACTCAAACAAATTGGTCACTTAGGCTGCTATTCTGGCGAACCTACAAAAACTAAACTTTAATAAGTATATAAAATCTTGATAAGAATTTTAAAAAACTAGAACAAAAAGTCACTACACTTGCAAATATTTAAAATTTCGAACATTTAAATACTAATTAATACATAATAAAAAGAGACACCACGTAAACACTGAACCTATGAATTTTATGCTCTCTCTCTCTCTCTCTCTCTCTCTCTCTCTCTCTCTCTCTCTCTCTCTCTATATATATATATATATATATATATATATATATATATATATATATATATATATATATATATATATATATATATATATATATATGTATGCATACATACATACATACATACATACATACATACATACATACATACATACATACATACATACATACATACAGACATACACACACACACACATACATACATATATATATATATATATATATATATATATATATATATATATATATATATATATATATATATATATATATATATATGTATATGTATATATATATATATGATTCATATATATATATATATATATATATATATATATATATATATATATATATATATATATATATATATATATATATATGTATGTGTATATATATGTATATATATATATATATATATATATATATATATATATATATATATATATATATATATATATATATATATATATATATATATATATACTTCCATGAGGGTCTTTGTTTATGTTCTTTAAATACCAAAGTCAAATTTAAAGATACAATGTGTGTTACCAGAAAGAGATGAACTAAATAACTGAATTAGTACTCATAAGAAGATATAGCAAGTCCGTGTGAAGTTAATTAAAAGCTCTTTCTTCCTGTATTCGGTGAGAAAGAGAACGTCAATATGAAACCATCTCTGTCTCTAACCCCCGTCCTATGGTCGAGGGAGGAGTGGTAGAGGATCTCCGGGTGTTGTAAGAAGGGGAGTAGTACTTAAGAGCCTGAAACAAAAAGTTATTAACCTGGATGATAAAATTCGGAATATGGACAGAGAAATGACAAAGAATGAAACACTTAGAGAGAAAATAAGAACTTTGGAGGAATCTAATAAGCCACAATGGGAAGAGAGAAAAGAACTAGAAATGTAATAAAGAAGCTGGAAGGGAAGAAAAGTGAACTAGAAACCAGAATTTTTAAACAAGAATACAACAACAAACAGTTGAATGACAGCCTGAATGAATTAAATGTTAGTTCATTGCTCTCTTCTGAAAGAGCCGAAATTGCGGCTTGGAATGTCAAAATAAAGAAAAACATCGAAAAGTTTAGAAAAGAGTTTCAGGAGCTGAATAGAGAACATGAGGCCATGAAAATTTCCTTTGCAGATGCAGTAAAGGAAAATGAGGCAGTAAAAGAGGCACTGAGGAATGTGTAAAATTGGTTGACTGCAAAGAAACAGTAATAGAAAAAAAGAAAGATGTTGTGATGGAAAGGTATAATCCACAGATCATACAGGCACTTAATAAAGATAAGACAGTGTTACTCTCAGGCATAAGTGAATCGCAGGAGCCAACACTTCAGGAAAGACTTAAACAGAATAAAGCTAGAATTTTAGACCTGATAAGGAAGCTTAGAGTAGTATGTGATCCAGAGAATATTGTAAACAACCAAATTGGTAAATATTCTAGGGAGGGAAAGACAAGACTAATGAGAGTAACTTTTGAGATAGCTGACACATGTAGAAAAATTTTTATAAGAAAAAACTAAAGGATCTTCAAGAACTCAGAAGTATTTTTAGACCATAGAGAACACAGGAGGAAATGGGAAGGATCAAAAACTTGTTGCAAGAAGCTAGAATGTTAATTGAAAGAAGAAATGAAGAAAAGAAATATTTTTGTTTCAGTATTCTTCCTGTCAAAGGGGACATAAAGAAGATAATGCTAGAAGATCAGGGGATGCAGCCTCATCAAGATTACTGTACACAAATGCTGATGAGGTAGCTGGTAAGGCAGTAGAATTAAATGAAAGTATTTGCAACAGTAATGCAGATATAGTAGCATTTACAGAGAAAAAGTTAAGTGAAGGCATAAACAGTGTCACAGTTTTTCCTGAGGGCTTCAGAATATTAAGGGTTGAAAGATCTGATAGGACTGGTGGAGGGATAGTAGGGCTCATAAGTGAAAGAGTTTGGTGGAAGAAATAAACTTTTCTATAGAAGTGAGTTCAAGGAATTTCTTGTTCCTCACATTTACTGGGTCAGAGAGCATTATGATAACTGTTGTATATAACCCATCAAGGAACCAACATAGGCTAGAGGTTCATGAGCAAAAGCATATAGGTATTATCGAAGTCATAACTTAGTTGTTAACATTGCACGGGAGAGAAAATGTAGGATTTTGATTATGAGAGATTTTAATCATAAAAAGATAGTTTGGATAAATCTTGACCCGCATAGTGGGGAGGACTCATTTGGGGCAAGATTCACAGATTGCATGCAAAGGAATTCCTTCACAATATGTACTGGAACCAATAAGGGCCAGGGGTGAGGATGAGCCATCGTTGTTTGATCTACTATTCACAGATAATATATTGGATATTGAAAAAATTGCATATGAACCACCAATTGGGAAGAGTGATCACTGTGTGTTGTTGATGGAGTATATCATATAAGATGTTCTGCCTGAAAGTAGAGGCACTGTAAAGGACATGAGGGGGAACTATCTGAAAGGAGATAACATCAATATTAATGAGCTTTTTGCAATTATTGACCGGAGGACATTATTTAGCAACAAATCTGTACTAGAAATGTACATATTTTGTGAGGAATATGGGAAGATAGTAGATTGTTGCATACTTTCCACCAAAATAGGAGTTAATCATGCCAGAGAAAAAAAGTTCAATAATGAGTGTAATAGAGCTAAGGAGTGGAGAGACATATGCTGAAAAAGCTATAGGAGGAGAAAAACCATAAATGCCTGGCATACTTATAATAGAGCAAGAAATAATTAGCTAAGTAAAAGAAGAGAGGCAGAGAGACACTATATAAGATATATCACCAAGAAGGATAAAGAAAATCCCAATCTTTTCCACAGCTTTATCAGAGAAAAACTGAATGTCAAAGAGCAGGTTTTAAATGTAAAGAGAGCGGATGGAAGCATCACTGAGATAGATGAAGAGATCTGCAAAGAATTGAACAAGGAATTTCAGTCAACATTCATCGCAGAAAATACCCCACCCCCCTCAGAATGCAGAGATAGAAGCTCATGGACCGGTATTAGAGACCATCATCTCTTCACCCACAGAGGTATGCAAAGCGATGATGGAGTTAGATGCCCATACTGCAACAGGTTCTGATGACAGATCCACTAATGTAAGTAAGACATGCTAAATCAATATCGGCGGCATTATGCATAATATATGAAAAGTAACTGAAAGCTGGGGAGATTCCAAGATGCTGGAAATAAACAAATATGGTAACTATCCTTAAAAACAGAAGGAGGGACACAGTTCTAAACTATAGACCTGTTTCCTTGATCAGCATAGTTTGCAAAGGTATAAAGAAACTACTAAGAAAACACATCTCTCTTCACTTGCAATCCTTCAACTTTTTGCCAGTGAGACAACATGGCTTCAGAGAAAGCAGATCAACAGTAACAAACTTATTCCTAGACTTCTAGAGGCCATTTAATACAGTCTCACATGGGAGACTTAATAAAAAGCTGCAAGTAATGCAGATAATAGATGGAAATATTTTGGAATGGCCAAAAACTTACTTAGAAGGAAGGGAACACAGGGTTAGAGTAAGATAGTCAGTGCCTGAATGAGGAAGGGTTAGTAATGGGGTTTTACAGGGTTCAGTTTAAGAGACACTATTGTTCCTCAAATATGTAAATGAAATACCAGAGTCTGTAAATTCATTCTTGAATATGTTGGCAGATGATGCAAAGATTGTGAAGAAAGTAAGAGACGAGAACAACGGTAGAGAGCTTCAGAAATACCTAAATAGTCTGCATGAGTAGTCAGAAAAGTGGCTTATCAAATTCAATACTCCAAAATGTAGTGTAATGCGAATGGATAAAAGTGTGACAATACCCAAGCTTGAATACCCAATAGTAGGAGCAGAACTTCAAGAGATGGAAAATGAAAGAGATCTAGGAGTAAACATACTGGAATATTTGTCTCCAGAAATGCATTTAAATGGCATAGTAAGGGTAGCATATGCTTTCTTAGCAAATGTAAGGGTAGACTTCAGTAAGAGTGAGTGCAAGAGATAGGAATAAGTGAAGGAAGATTGTGTATAGATGACATGGGCCAAAGGGATCTCTCTCACCTGTTAGCTCAGTGAACTGTGATGGACGGGTGTGAGGGGAGTTACCATGTGATGAAATGGTGGGGTAAACCAACTGCGGCTGTCGTGCCTCATGTAGAATAGCCTCACCCCCCTACCTTGTGGGTGACCAAAGCAGGGTGGAAAGAAGGAAACGTGGCAACTACTTATCCCCAAGGAGCTAAGAGGAGTGGTTGAAGTATGTGTGGATCGTGGTGAATGTGTGTTTCTTGGCTCGGCCACCCCTTACAAGGGGGAATGAGACCGTGTATATATGTATGTATGTATGCATGTATGTATGTATATGTGTGAGTGCATGTGTGTGTGTGTGTGTGTGTGAGAGAGAGAGAGAGAGAGAGAGAGAGAGAGAGAGAGAGAGAGAGAGAGAGAGAGAGAGAGAGAGAGAGTGCAGTTTTCTTTGCCAGTCCCGGTGTCACACTCATAGAAAAAAAATAATACACGAAAATATATCACGAGAAGCTCCTGTGAATCCGAAGGGAAAACAGGGAGCAACGGACTACCTTGGCATTTAGAAATATTGTCAGTTACCCATGTGCAGAGGTGGGCTAACTTTCTTTCAAAATAAGCACAGGAATATTAGAAATGGTGCTTAAAGTCTTTTAACAAACAATTCTGGTGACTTCAAAATAGGAATAAAATAGTTCAAGTGATTATAAAACAAACCTTGATGATAGATGTCACGTACAACCACCATTCACTGAGAATAATTACTGATCTGATGAAGTGCAAATATGTACGAAATGCTATGATTTCAATGCATTTTTCAAACCTATTGAATAATCTCAATGATAATGAAAAAGTGAGAGTATTAACTTTAGAAAAATTGCAAGAGTAAACTGCAATGCGATAACCGCAACCATATTCACAAGATGAGTTTAAATGGAATTTGTGGTCAAAATATGCATACATATGTGCAGTGGTTGAAATTCCCGTTTAAAGAGAAGGCAGAGTCAGAGCACACACCATTACAATGAATACATCCAAACAGGTAAAACAAATACTGAGAGAAACAATTTGACAACAAATAACAAACATACAATAGATTTCAAATTAACAAATAAAGCATTTCTGCAGTCATACTACATTAAGCAAGTCTCTTGTCGGTTAAAGTTCCCATAATTGCCGCGTTCACAGTGAAATTTAACAGCTAAATAGCCCCGGGAAAGGGCTAGTAATGGGCTACATTAATCACCACTGCAGTGAGAAACTTTAACAGCTTTAAAAGTAGTATTTGTACAAATAATAATAATAATAATAATAATAATAATAATAATAATAATAATAATAATAATAATAATAATAATAATAATAAATAATAATAACAACTTACTACTTATGCTTCCTCCTGCAAGTCTGTAGGGAAAATACAAAGAAATAGGGAATCTACTTTTTTTAACATTTCTTATAATACTCTTTTTTTTTGCTCACGATTGTGACACAGGACGGGCTAGAAAAAATTATAAAATAAAACAGCCCTCATCGGGCCTGGGCACAAAGAATACATAAAGTAAAGAGAAACAGAGATGGAGAGTGTCCTGCACCTGCCAGATGTGAAGGCCTACTCAAAGATGCGTGATGAATATCCAAGAATATTCAGTGTAGCTGTAGGTATAGAAAAAGTACCGTAACTGAAGGACGACTTAACATCGAACTGTCCTGGACAGACCTATTTAAGTTCAACAATCCTTCAGCTGTAGTATCGCAACGGGCGGCTGGTGCCATGAGCCAACCTACGTACATGACAATTGCTCACATTTGTGCAAATTTTCATTGAAAAGTGGGAATAAATTTACGTCCGCACCTCCAATAACCCCAAAATCTGATGCCATAATCGATGTTTGGTTATCACCATAATTATTAAGATAACATCAGGGTCACAAAGAATCGTCATGCCTTCGATTTAAACTTATATATTTAAAATCTCAACATATGCCATTTAACCTAGCCTTAAAAAAGTTAACGTAAATAAATAAGCACGAAAAGATAAATAATATATATATATATATATATATATATATATATATATATATATATATATATATATATATATATATATATATATATATATATATATATATATATATATATAACTTGCAACTTATTCATATGAAACGGATACATATGATGGTTGTTGCCCCTTTCTGAAGGCATACAATAAAAATAATATCTAAAATGCATACAAAAATTGTCTTCATTATATAAAACACTAAGGTTTGAAATTCTAGGATTTATACTGCAATTAAGAAAGAATCATGACTGAATATACAAGGTAAAGCCAACAAGGAAGCTGACATAAATGCCATAAACTATCTATTGTAGAAATGAGAGAAGTTGGTAGAATGCAACAACTGATGCTTATCCTCCCTTTGGCTTAATCAACGAGACAAAACTCGTCTTTTCTGCAAGCAACAAAATAATGTCGCTTCGGGGATCATATTTAATTAAGCAATTAACTTTTAAATAAATTGCAGCATTAATTAGATGATTAAACCGCGAGGCTCAGTGTGAAATATTATTTGCTGATAGTGCTGGTTGTAACATAAGCGACGGAGAATTTTTGCAACAATTTCTAATTCA
>JAXCGZ010020844.1:12500-57500 GCA_037179515.1 Halocaridina rubra | reverse complement strand
CAACATAAACACAAATATCATTTAGGCCTACTAAGAAAAATTAAAAAAGTAATCAAATAAATACTACAGGTTAAAAATACTCATTAACAAAAAGATAATGCATAATGGACAAAGAAAAATTTATATATGCTTACTTGCACATCAGTAAAGTGATTATAAACCATAAGAAAAATATTTGCAAACAAAAACAATAAATTAAATTATTAATCTTTCCTTGACTTGGATGAACTAACCTAACATACAATGGTAAATTTCATGATTTTTCCAATAACTTAGTATTTGAAGGCAAATATTTATTCAGATAAGAATAAATTTAGGTTAAAAACTCACAGAGAAGGCAGCAGCTGATTCAAGATGGAAGGATGCCTGGGCCAATAATAATAAATCACTTTACCCAAAAGATATATTTCATTTTTGAATGGCAACACCCAAGAATTACCGTGTTCTGCTGGCCATCCAAAACATATTATAAATGTTATAATTTTACATTTAAATTGTAAACATCACTTTCAAATCACAAATACACAAAAACATCTCAAGACCAACAAAAAAAAAATGTTTTAAACAGAAATGGAAGCTCTAACGGTACTTATATATTCATGAAACCCCAAGAACCAGTGCGTTCACCAGGGCATCCAAAAATATTTAAATATTTAAAAATTTTGCACCTTTTGACAACACGAAAACACATCAGAGTTTTCACTTAAAGTATTTCCTAAACAGTACTTAAAGCTGTGTAAAGTTGTATATATCACTTTTGAATACCAATAACACGTAAAAATATCCATGAATTCCATGAAAACACTCTCTAATCAGTACCGGACGTGCAGTTAAGTGAATAAATAACACAAGGTGAAAATAAGGAAACTCATAATTATACATGGTGTACAACACAATTTTTCATTCTTTCTCCGTCGGAGATTTTTAATTAAATTGAATGTCGAGTGGAACAATGGAAAACTGCACTCTTCCTCCCAAGAGTTAAAGCATGGTATATGAATTATTATTATTATTATTATTATAAGAAATTGTAGGAGAAGTAGTAGCAGTATCAGAGCCTTGTTAATTGCTCTTATGTTATTATTACTGCTTGGCTTATTAGTGTTTTTTCCCCTACTCGTTTTTATTTTCTAAAGATAACAATTAATATCAATGTTATCAGTAACAAATCAATTACTGTTAATTTTTTCATATTTTCTATAGTTTTTTGTGCCATATGCATTAAAAAAAAAAAGTCGCATTTGTGTAGAAAATATTGCCTACCAAGAGAATTAGGCTTCAGGGGTTTCAGCGTGTTCCAGGTTAGTAAGTAACCGCATTTAAATGATATTCAGTAATACCGCCACAAGGGTAGATTTATCCCCAATTTTGAAAGACGTAAAGATCGTTAAAATACCCAGAACCAATTAATATTGTTACAATATATGGGAACACAGTAGCGTGGTGCTTAGAAGGCTTAACTTGGGAGGCGACTGACTCGCAATCGAACTCACCACGAGATATCATGAAATGTATACCCCAGCTCCCAACCTGCGTCCATTCCAATAAAGGGGATTAATGGAGACATAAAACAAATAAATAAATAAAAAAAAATTACAAGATAGGAAACCTTTATATTGTACCCACTCAATTTCTTCTTAATCTGCTGTATTATATTATCCTGTATACCTATAACATAAAAAATATGGTAGCTACTTTTTTTTTTTTTCAATTTTAGCTCCAGCTTTTAGAAGTCCCATTACAACACTAGGCAAAGAGTCCGAATGCTTGTATTTCTTCCTCTCATTTTCTTTAGAAGAGAATCTATTTGGAAATTTACAATGCTTGTGAAGTATCTGACTGAACTCTCGATGCACTTGAAAATTAAACATATTTAGTAAATTGCCTGAAACTGCACGTTGCCAGCCCAAACAATCATTTATTGATAAGACAAATTTTGGCTCTTAAATGAAGAGTGCAATAAAAAAAGGGTTACCATAAAATACAATAAATACTTTGCCAAATGTATTTATATAACATTCAGTTGGATGAAGAAATTCTGCTAGATTTTCCCTATATTAAATAAACAATTTTAGAGATGACAAACTACAATAATTTTTAACCTTTTCATGAATACCTGCATTGTATATCAATACTTGCAATTTTTCCTTCATTACAGACCTCTCAATGTCTGAAACACATATATAAATCATATTTTACCCCTAACAGAGACTCGAGCTAAAGACACAATTATCTTGCCAAGGCGCTACCAACTACACCACTGAAGGTCTAGAGAAGCAAACCTTACAGCTAACTGCTGTACTAGGAATGAACGCATTTGTTCTGAATGCCTTTTTGTTCATATTAAGCTTCTTCTAACCTCCCTCGTAGTTTTGCTTTCCCATTTAATTCAAGTCTCAGGTTATTTAGGTATCAATAATAATAAAAAAAACACATTACCATATGTGAAAACATGACTTATATATTACCCCTAACTGGGACTCGAACCTAAGATGCACAATTACCGTGCCAAGGCGCTATCAACTGCACCACTGAAGGTCTAAAGAAGAAGCAAACCTTTGAGTTAATTGCTATACTAGGAATGAGTGCATTCTTTATGAATACCTTTTCATTCATATTACAGCTTCTTCTAACCTCACTCATGGTTTCCTTTTCCCATTTAATTCAAATTTCAGGCTATTAAGGCATCCATAATAATCAAGTAAACACATTATCATACGTGGAAACATGATTCATATTTTATTCCTGACTGGGACTCAAACCTAAGACACATAATTACCGTGCCAAGGCGCTACCAACCACACCACGGAAAGTCTAAAGAAGAAGCAAGCCTTACAGCTAGCTAGCTGCTATACTAGGAATGAACACATTCTTTCTGAAAGCCTTTTTGTTCATATTACAGCTTCTTCTAACCACACTTAAATGAGCTTAGAAGAAGCTGCAATATGATGAATCATATTTTACCCATAATTGGGACTCGAACCTTAGACACATAATTACGATGCCAAGGTGCTAACTATGCCTTTTTGTTCATATTATAGCTTCATCTCATCTCACTTATGTAAGGCTAACAGAAGCTGAAATATAAACAAAAAAAGACATTCAGAAAGAATGTGTTCATTCCTAGCATAGCACTAAGCTGTAAGGTTTGCTTAATCTTTAGATCTTCAGCGGAGTAGTTAGTAGCACCTTGGCACAGTAACTATGTGTCTATATCCTGATAGAAATTATTAAGGAACTGCAGAATGAATTCTACTCTGCTAGAGTCTGAGAATTCTGTATCGTAAAACTGCACACTCTGCAAACAACACGGTAGAAAAAGGCTATTGTTCATCCTTAACTTTCTTCATACTAAAGATTTTGCATCTATTCTCCTCTGACCACAGCAGCCCTCTTGTATAAGCACCTGTGGATATAGATCTAGCGATCCATAAATGACCTTGGTAACTAAGAAGCATATTATCGTAGAAATCAGACCCCTGCAGTAAAACCTGGTTATTAGTTAAGATATTAAGCATATAAAAGGAATACAACTACATTTCGATAAAAGCTTGATATTGACAGTATTATTGTTATCATAAGCCAAGCAACAAGCCCAGAGAGTTAAAAACAATAAACCAGATGGCACCAGCAAGGAAAGCAACTTTAGGAAACGGAAAAAGAGAAGATAACAAAAAATAATTTTATGTAAAATGGTACACCTCCTTATTGCAGTCATGGGTAAAAAGCACCACCTTCATTCACAAATCTTTTATGATGTGTCCTTTATCATTCATCATAGTGAGAAGAGACCCAGTTACAAGAATTGTCTGTGTTTTGAAAGAGATTAAATTCTCATCTGACAATGAAGCCATCATATATTGGTCAGAAAAGAAAAGATTGTAAGGAACACTTACAGTTTAGCGGGCCATACCAATGTTTAAAACCTACCAATAGAAGACGATAAGGTCTAACTAGAAAACTGATGAATGAATACACAACAAAGATGGCGACAGTAGGCATACGAAACAATTTTTTACCATCCTAACTAAAAATACTTACCTAACCTCTTAGCCAGGGTGGCTTCGCCCCCCTGGAACCCCCATCATACAGATTAGGGTCGAACTACTTACTTGAGCGGAGGGGTGAGGTCGTTGAGTGGCATGGCCCACTAAACTGTAAATTACCCGATTGTAAAAATTGTGCCTATACTCATACTTATTATTGAGGATCATTTAAATATTCTAAGTGGAGTTTTCTTGTAGTTATTATGTACTTTGAGGTGTATTTTAGGGCCAGTATGCACCCCTAAGGTGTCTCACTAAATTTCTGACACAATGATTTTTTCAATTAATACATTACCTAATGCACTGTGTCTAATAATACAACCTATATGAACAAAATAAAATTTATCAGAGGAGTATTTTGTAAACACTCAAAAATGAATACGTCAAAACACACTCCACCTCCTTAAATGGTGGTTCATTATAACAACATTAATGACTGCAGAAACAACATAAAAAGGAAACCTTTATAATTTCGTTTCTTAAAACTTACAAAGTGATATACTAAAACAATGAGGAAATTTTTGCATTCTGGAGAATAAGGCCATAAAATTTTGCAGCTTCAGTAAACAATGTAGTGGAAGATTGTCACTGCTCAGAGATATCAGAGGCAAAATCTACGTAAGACTGTAGCACTGTAGTAAATGCCGGCCACATGTTTATTATTCATGAACAGCTTAGATACTGTAATATTACTAAGCTTCTGTAAACTGGATTATATTATCTGTTTTTGGTTCATTTGTAATATTCATTAATTTTCAATAAAAATCGTGTTTTTATTTGAATGAGAGATAGCAAAAGACATTATGCTGTCAACACTGTTGATAACTACTGTTTTACCATTGCTCTCATACAATTTGATTATAAAGAAAACTGATATATATATCCAATAGCACAATAACAATTTGCTCTTTTCAGATCATGGACTTAGCCCTTTAATTTTATTTTATTTACAGGTCAAGAAATATCTTGCTCTTAAAATTTGATGCGACAAATGTGACTGCAAAAAAATAAGCATCTGTCACTACAGAGTATGCTGTAGGGACTAATAATATCTAACTGACTGCCAAGCAAAACTACTGTAGTCTGTACCAAATTCTTAGTGAATGCTGTTAAGGATACTGATAGAAAAGTGTGGACTGACTTGACCAATTTGCTGAAGCACCTGTTTCATTACAAGTTTTTTTGATGAGCAAACAGAGTTCCTTTCAATTAGCATTAACAATTTGACAGAGAAATATATACACAAATAAATTCGAGGATTCCTACTAACTGCCACTAAATATTCAGTAATTGTTTTGTTTACATAAGCACCTTCTGAATAAATTTAAATATTTAAATTAACACACCTTTTGAATACCTTTCAATGTGTTAATTAATACAAGCACCTTTTCCAAATCATGTTTTATTATAAAAATATATATTTATGGTTGACAAGAACAATTCATAACTTTTTACAAAACCGCATTTAATAAAATACTGTAGTAGTAAATGAAATATCAAAGAAGAGTCTCAGACACACAAGTATCAGTAAATATGAGCAAAAGGTACAGTATTTGAAACCACCTTTGTGACAAGAAAGAAAAAAAATAATTATATATATATATATATATATATATATATATATATATATATATATATATATATATATATATATATATATATATATATATATATATATATATATATATATATATATATATATATATATATATATATATATATATAAACAGGAGTCCTCGTACAACGTTGTTCTAAGTTATGTCATTTTGCCGTTACGTCGGAGGCTAATAAATAATTAATAAATTATTAACAAATTAATTTTTTGGCCTACCTGGCTGGTGCCGTAAATTCAAACACAGTTTGTGAGTGCGGCAAACGAATACACAGCTAGCAGCACAGGTGTATTTGTATTTATCAAGTTAATGGCTATAAATATGACTTTATTCGAAACAGTTTGTTGAACGTCATATAAGAATACGGCGTCAGGTGGCATTAGAAGAAGAAAGGTCACTCAGTTTATTCTTGTCCACCATATTGTGCCTCGTGTTTATTTGCTCTCTCGTTCCATTAGCTCGTGTTCACTCATTACTGACATTACTATGTCTCCCAACTGTGTTGGTAATAGTTCTGATGGCAGTGCTATGAAGAAAAGCCATCAACATGGAAATTAAAACTGAAAAGTAAACCGTGCTGAAAAGGGAGAGACTACAACGAACATTGGCTGCAATCTCGGATTAGCCCGTACGACTGTGGCCACGATCATCAAAGACAAATATCGCATCCGTGACCACATGAAAGGTTCGACTCCTATGATGTCCACTGTGATCACTATGCAGCGTAGTCGCCTTATGGTTGAGATGGATAGATTGGTAAATCTTTAGCCTAAAGACCAGAGTTGACAGCCTATCCCAGTAAGCCTCATGATAATACAGTTCAAAGCCTTGAAAAGAGGAAAGGGGGAAGGGAGTGTAAGTGAAGAGTTTGTGGCCAGTAGGGGTTAGTTAAATCATTTTAAGGGTAGGGTTAATTTGCATAACAGAAGAGTGTAAGGTGAAGCTGCTAGTGGTGATGAGGAAGCAGAAAAATGTTTCCTATTGCTCTGGCTGCGATAAGGTGGGGGGGGGGTTACCATGCAGAACAGGTAGTTAACATGGATGAGACTGCTATATTTTGGAAGAGTATGCCTAGTCATACATACATCGCCAAGGAGTTTTCTTTCATAAAGTCAGCAGGGAGAGACTGACTTTGCTTTTGGGGGCTATTGCTACTGTAAGCTACAGCCCTTGTTGGTTTATGTGGCAGAAAACCCAAGGGCACTCAAGTCATTTGGAAGGGTCAACTGCCAGTCATCTGGAAGTCAAACAAGAAGGCTTGGATAACCTTCATTTATTTGTGGACTGGTTCAGCAACCATTTATTTGCCTGAAGTGGAGAAATACTGTGCTTCCAAAGATCTGCCCTTTAAGGTGCTGCTAATCTTGGACAATGCCCCTTGTCACCCTGCTCCTTTGGATGACTTTCATCCAAATGTAAAGGTGGTTTACCTTTCACCTAATACCACTTCCCTGTTACAATCAATGGATCAGGGGGCCTTTGCCTCTTTCAAGGCCTACTATCTCTGACAACAATCCTTATAGCTCTCAGGGCAACTGAGAAGGACAAGAACTTGATTTTCAATTACTTCTGGAAGTCGTACAATATATTTCATGCCATGAAAAATATTGCTAATGCAAGGGAGGAAGTGAGGCCAGCGAACATGAATGGAGTGATGAAAGCAATGCCCCTAGTTTGTGAATGATTTCCGACACTTTGAGGAGACAGTTGAGGCTGTAACTAAGATCGTAGTTGCCATGATTAAGGAGCTTGAGTTGGAGATGGAGGCTGATGATGTAAAAGACCAGAGCCCAAGAGATTCACTACCAGGGAATTGGAAGAAACGTTTACCCTGGTAGAGGAAGAGTTGGCAAAGCTCGAGGCTCAGGACCCCAACGTTGCCAGGTACACTAAGGTCGAGAAGAATCAATGATGCCCTGCCGTATTACAAGGATATAAATGAGGAGAAGAAGACGGCATCCATCCAGACTTGCCTTGACCAATTGTTCGTGGAGGTAGAGCCCCCACCAACAGATCTTGTACCCTCAACCTTGGGTGTCTCTACCTCTATAGACTCACCTGCCCCAATGCCTCCATTATCTGCTGCATGTTCTTTTGCTTCTCCAGACTCACCTGCCCCTGTCTCTCCAGCTTCCACCTCCCAATAAGCGTGTCTCTCCCTCCTTTGCAACGCCCTTTCCAGTGTGCAAGCCGACCACATGATTAAAGGTAAACAATATTGTGCTGTAGACTGTGATGTACCGTAGTGTAGTGTAATTTCACTATTTTCATATTCTAGGGAACACAAGTAAAGGTACCCAATACTGTTAAGTTTAGGTTTACTATTTTTATGTCTTAGATTAAGAACGTTAATTAGTTTTCTCTGTTTTGGATGATTTATTTTTAATACTGGTTGAGGGTCCTAGGTTCGAATTTAGGTCTCTGCCGACTTACATCGAAGTCCACTTTAAATCAATTGTCAGGAACGGAATCCTGAAGTTTAATGAGGATCCTTTATATATATATATATATATATATATATATATATATATATATATATATATATATATATATATATATATATATATATATATATATATATATATATATATATATATATATATATATATATATATATATATATATATATATATATAAACCCAGCCACTGAGGGGGCAAGCCAGCCTCAACTTGGTGCCGGTCCCAAGCCGGGTAGATGGGGAGTGTTGGCGGCAGGAAGGGCATTCGGCCATAAAAATTTTGCCAAAACCAAAATATGGCCAGTACAGATAACGAGAATAGTCACCATACTAGGGAGTTCCCCTTAGGCAACTCATTGGGGCTTCGTTTGACCCCTCCAGAAAGACAGCAAGAGCTACCCAGTCACTGGCTGGGTTAAAGAGGCAAGCTCGAGGGAGAGTGTCAGATGTGGTGCTGCGGGTGGGCACTCTTAATGTGGGGACGATGACTGGGAAGGGGCGAAAATTGGTGGATCTGATGGAGAGGAGGAGAATTGGAGTGCTGTGTGTGCAGGAGACCAGGTGGAAAGGAAATAAGGCGAGGGAACTGGGTGAGGGTTGCAAATTGTTCCATAGTGGAGCAAATGAGGAAGGGAGGAATGGTGTATGAATAATACTATCCAAAGACCTGAAGGAAAGCTTATTTGGTATGAATAGAAAGAGTGACAGAATTATGAGTTTAAAGCTGGGACTGGGAGAAACGGTAGTCAATGTGATATGTGCCTATGCCCCACAAACTGATTGTACAGCAGAGGAGAAGGATGTATTTTGGGAGGAGATGGACCAGGAGCTTAGAACAATTCCTATAAGGGAGAGGGAAATTTTGGGAGGAGATCTAAATAGCCACTTGGGAGTTGGGAGGGCTGGGATAGGTAGAGTTCATGGGGGCTGGGGGGTGGGTGAGAGAAATGAGGGGGGAGAGAGTGATTGATTTTGCAGTGGCATTTGATTGGTCAACACATTCTTTAAGAAAATGGAAAACAGACTGATTACATACATTAGTGGGGGAGGGAGAGCCAGATAGATTTATTGTTGTGTAGGAGAGACCATCTGAAGGAGATTAGTAACTGCAAAGTAATAAATGGGGAGAGTGTAGCAGTGCAACACAGGATAGTAGTAACTGATTGCAGGCTCAGGAAATGTAGGAAAAGTAAGAAGCTGAGGATGGACCCAAAGATAAAGTGGTGGAGATTGAAAGATGCAAAGCTGGGAGCTATGTTTAAGGGAAGAGTGTTGGAAGCAATAAGGTTGCATGAGGATGTACAAGAATGGTGGACGGAGAATAGTAAGTGATTTTGAGGGTTGGTGAGGAGGTACTTGGAAAGTCATCAGGAAGGAAACCCCCAAATGATAAAGAGTCATGGTGGTGGAAAGAGGAAGTGCAAGAATGGGTGAAGAACAAGAAAGAAGCTAAGAAAAAAGGCAGATTTATCAGGCCTGGAGCAGGATAAAGAAGAGTACAAGCCGACAAAGAAGGGGGCAAGGAGAGCAGTAGCAAAAGCAAAGCCAGAGAAATTGAATGAAGTCTATGAAGAGCTGGAAACACCAGAAGGAGAGAAGGAAATATGGCGAATTGGCAAGGCCGAGATGCTGCAACTAAGAACTTGACCCTAGTAAGACATTTAAAGGATAACCATGGAGTAGCTCTAGCAGAAGAGGATGAAATAAAAAGCAGATGGCAAACATATTTAGAAGGATTATTAAATGAAGAGAACCCAAGAGCAGTATTTGAAGATGGACTTCCAAATGAAGCAGTTACAACAACAGTAGCTAGAGGAGAGGTAGAGCGGGCAGTAAGGATAATGAAAAATGGAAAGGCAGCAGGACCTGATAAGATGCCAGTGGAGGTATGGAAGAGTCTTGGAGAGGAAGGCATAGATATCTTGTGGGACTTAATGCAAAAAATCTTTAGTCAGGAAAAGATGCCAGAGGAGTGGAGAGGAAGCCTAATCATCCCAATCTATAAAGGGAAGGGAGACATTCAGGAGTGAGGAAACTATAGAGGTATAAAGTTGTTAAGTCATACTATGAAGATATGGGAGAAGATCATAGAGAGTAGACTCAGAGAGGTAACGACAACTGGAGATGAACAGTTTGGCTTCATGCCTGGAAGAGGGACAGTGGACGCCATATTTGCCTTGAGACAAATGATGGAAAAGCATCGGGAGAAACAGAAAGGACTGAATATGGTCTTTATTGACCTGGAAAAGGCATATGATCGAGTACCACGTCAAGAGGTGTGGAGGTGTATTAGAGAAAAGGGAGTCCCCGAGAAATATGTAAGAATCATCCAAGATATGTAATAGAGGGCAGAGGCAAATGTTAAGAGCAGTGTGGGCTTGACGAAAAGTCTCTCAGTAAATGTTGGTCTGCATCAAGGGTCTGCTTTGAGTCCATATCTATTTGATCTGGTCTTGGATATAGTAACCCAGGGTATTAGAAATCAGTCTCCATGGTGTATGCTCTTTGCAGATGACATTGTACTGTGTAGCAACAGGCGAGAGGTAGTGGAGGAGAAGCTTGAGGAGTGGAGAAGAGTGATAGAGGATAGAGGACTGAAAATCAGCAGGAAGAAGACAGAGTACTTGAGGTTGAGAGATGATGAGGATGGGGAGGTCAATTTGCAGGGGGAGGTGTTGAAAAGAGTGGAAAAGTTCAAGTATTTGGGAACAACAGTAGCAGAGGATGGTGACCTAGAGTCAGAAATAACCCATAGAATACAAGCGGGATGGAAGAACTGGAAGAAAGTGTCTGGGGTGCTGTGCGACAGGAGAATAGGGAGCAAGTTGAGGGGTAAAGTGCACAAGACAGTTGTGAGACCTGCGATGATGTATGGAGCAGAGACATGGGTAATAAAGAAGACACAAGAGAAAAAAACTGGATGTGGCAGAGATGAGGATGTTGAGATGGCTGTGTGGGGTGACGAGAAGCGATAAGATCAGAAACGAGGTAATTAGAGGTACCTCAAAAATTAGAGATATATCAGATAAGATACAAGAAAGTAGACTAAGATGGTATGGTCATGTCGTTAGGAGGGATGAACAGTATGTTGGGAGGAGAGAGATGGAAATGGATATACAGGGTAGGAGAAGGAGGGGGAGACCAAAGCGTAGGCGGATGGATTGCATCAATGACGACCTGAGGTCTAAAGGTTTGTTGGGTGATGAGGTATGGAACAGAAACATATGGAGAACACTGGCCAGAAACATCGACCCAACATAAAAGTGGGAGAAGATGTAGACGAAGAAGTATATATATATATATATATATATATATATATATATATATATATATATATATATATATATATATATATATATATATATATATATATATATATATATATATATATATATATATATATATATATATATATATATATATATATATATATATATATGAATCATTTTTTTTTACCCCGACCGGGACTCGAACCTAGGACTTATGATTATTAAGTCAAGGCGCTACCACTACACCACAGAAGGTTAAAAGGAATCCAACCTTATAGCTTATATCTGCTATACTTAGGAATGAACGCATTCTAACTGAATGCCACTTTTTAGACCCGAATAAGATTGGGAATTGAATTAAATGCTAAAATGAAACCACGAGTGAGGTTGGGGAATCTGTAATATGAACATAGTGGCATTCAGTTAGAATGCGTTCATTCCTAAGTATAGCAGATATAAGCTATAAGGTTGGATTCCTAGCAAAACAGTCAAAAACCTAGGAATTCACTTTGATAACCACATGTTGTTTGATTCCCACATAGATAAAGTATGCAAAAAGGTTACAGGAACATTAATGTACTTATCACGTATAAAAGACAATTTTGAGACTACCACTCTAATAACTGTTGTTGAATCTCTAGCCCTAAGTCACATTAATTACTGCACAACTGTTTGGGGAGCTACCACTAAGACTCAGATAAACAGAATACAGAAGCTTATTAATTTTGCAGCTCGAGTTGCCCTGGGAGGAATAAGAAAATATGACCACATCACACCAGCTCTCAATAAACTTGGGTGGCTGCGGGCAGAAAATAAGGTCGCTTATGCTATTTATGTTTTTGTATTCAAAATTTTGGACCATCATTATCCTAGCTGGCTATTTGATTTAAAAACAGTCAGGGATATAAGGGGAACCAACACAAGACAGAGCAGTGAGCTCTTTATTCACAGAACAAACACAGAAGCAGGTTCAAAGATGATCACTATCAAAGGGCCAACACTCTGGAATAATATTCCAGAGCATCTTAAAAATGCATCCTCTTTCACAGCTTTCAAAGGCAAACTATACAGTTTTCTTTTGGACAAATAGTTGCTGCTCATTAAGAACTAATTATTCTCATTGTAAGGAAACAAATATGGAAATTATGCCGATAATAACGATCCTGTATCTAGTGGCATACTTACTACTTTATTATTAACATTATTGTAACATTTTTATTACAGCATTATTATTTTCTATGAAAGCTACATTTAATTTAACTATATGTCTAACCCTCTTATTTGTTAGTTTAATTACATGTCTACTTATAAGTTACTATTAATGTTGAATAACCATTGTACAAAATGGAAATAAATGTTTTTGTTTTTGTTTTGTTTCTGTGGTGTAGTGGTAGCGCCTTGACTTAGTAATCATAAGTCCTAGGTTCGAGTCCCGGTCGGGGTAAAAAAATGATTCATGTTTTCACATATGTAATGTGCTTGCTTGGTTATTGTAAGACCCGAATGAGATTGGGAAATGAATTAAATGCTAAAATGAAACCACGAGTGAGGTTGGGGAATCTGTAATATGAACATAGTGGCATTCAGTTAGAATGCGTTCATTCCTAAGTATAGCAGATATAAGCTATAAGGTTGGATTCCTTTTAACCTTCTGTGGTGTAGTGGTAGCGCCTTGACTTCGTAATCATAAGTCCTAGGTTCGAGTCCCGGTCGGGGTAAAAAAAAAAAAAAAAAAAAATGATTCATGTTTTCACATATGTAATGTGCTTGCTTGGTTATTGTAAGACCCGAATGAGATTGGGAATTGAATTAAATGCTAAAATGAAACCACGAGTGAGGTTGGGGAATCTGTAATATGAACAGAGTGGCATTCAGTTAGAATGCGTTCATTCCTAAGTATAGCAGATATAAGCTATAAGGTTGGATTCCTTTTAACCTTCTGTGGTGTAGTGGTAGCGCCTTGACTTAGTAATCATAAATCCTAGGTTCGAGTCCCGGTCGGGGTAAAAAATGATTCATGTTTTCACATATGTAATGTGCTTGCTTGGTTATTGTAAGACCCGAATGAGATTGGGAATTGAATTAAATGCTAAAATGAAACCACGAGTGAGGTTGGGGAATCTGTAATATGAACATAGTGGCATTCAGTTAGAATGCGTTCATCCCTAAGTATAGCAGATATAAGCTATAAGGTTGGATTCCTTTTAACCTTCTGTGGTGTAGTGGTAGCGCCTTGACTTAGTAATCATAAGTCCTAGGTTCGAGTCCCGGTCGGGGTAAAGTATGATTCATGTTTTCACATATGTAATGTGCTTGCTTGGATATATATATATATATATATATATATATATATATATATATATATATATATATATATATATATATATATATATATATATATATATATATATATATATATATATATAAGCTCCCACACTCCCAAACAACCGACTTACAAACATTTAAAGATATGAATTCAAATCTAACCATTATATACCCATGTGTTAATGTATGTATTACTGTATTCTACTGTATCATTAAATTATTATTCTGTATTAAAATTCCTTAATACTGTATACTTCATGTTTTATGTAGTAGTTAAGTGTCTTTAGCCTATGTACTCTACAGTACTTATTTTTACCTTAACACAACATTCGAACAGTTCTTCTCATGAACAGATTTCTGGAACCTAACTTGTTTGTAAACTTGGGCGTGTATATATATATATATATATATATATATATATATATATATATATATATATATATATATATATATATATATATATATATATATATATATATATATATATATATATATATATATATATATATATATATATATATATATATATATATAATGGAAGACTGCATTGCTCACAACCACATACACCACCAACACAACAAACACTCCCTGAGAGCTCTGTGGGAAATCCTGGGATCTGCAGTGGCCTTCCATAAAGACTTGAGGCTATTAGATCAAGCAGCTAAGAGAACAACAACAACTGGCATAATAACTTCCAAATAAAGACAACTTAGACTGCAGAAACATCAGTACACTGGCCTCAATAAGTTTGCAACATTTCAAGTAAGCTAAAGAAACTTGGGAGACTGTGTATGGAAGATAATAAAGACTAGATATGATGCTGTTTATCTGTTACAAAAGGCCCCAAGTGTAAATGTGAACTGTTATATACTTAACAGAGAAACTCTATATATCCTAAATGGCTACTTGTAGAGCCTTTTGAACACATGCTAAACCATTTTTTTATAGATATAGACACTGACAGATTGGAGCTGAGATTTTAAGGCTGGATGGTCTTCCTAACACACCATGGTCAGCTACAGATTTGTCACCTCCCCAGTCGAGTATTCTATACAATATGCTGTTGTGGATCACAACTACCGCCAAGGTATACTTATTGTACAGCTAGGTAAATCATCAATATTAAGGTAATATACATTAAGCATGCAACTGCGCATGCTTTATCCTAAAAGCCCCAACTGGGGAAAGCATATCCCCTCTGTATATAAAAGGTTTATGCCATAGTTATGCAACTTACTATCAATATATGATTTACTACTTTTTTTCTTTTTTGAAGTTGATGAATGCCCTGTAAATAAGGTGTAAAAATTATCATGAGTATATTGTAGGCATATTATACCTTCAGAGCTACATGACTGAGAGAATACTGACTACTGTATACTTGAATATATATTCTACAGAGAAATGGAGAAAATAGGACTTTTATAAGAATAGCTAATCTGCACATCATCAGCCACAGCATACTTAAAGAGGGATTTCTATCTCTAGAATGTCAAAAAGAACATGGATGGTCTGACTAAATAGTAGTTTTCAGTGTATTATACTTTTACAGTATATGTGCACTAATAAAGAGATCTGGGGAGAATTGAACGCAGAGTTTCAGTCAGTATTTATTGTAGCAAATACCCCACCCCCTCAGATTGCAGAGATACAGCCACAGAGGTATGCAAAGCACTGATGGAGTTAGATGCCCATAAAGCTACAGGTCCTGATGACATATCCCCTTATGTACTTAAGAAATGCGCTAAATCGATACCAGTGGCGCTATGTCTCATATTTGAAAAGTCGCTGGAGTAAGGGAATATTCCAAGATGCTGGAAGAAGTGAACGTGGTACCTATCTTCAAAAAGGGAAAGAGGGATACGACTGTAAACTATAGACCTGTTTCCTTGACCAGCATAGTTTGCATATTTCTCTTCACTTGGAATCCTTCAACTTTTTGTCAGTGATACAACAAGGCTTCGGAGAAGGTAGATCAACAGTAAAAAAGTTATTAGAATTCTATGGTGAGGTAAGCCGAATCTTACAGAAAAGAGAGGGCTGGTCAGATTGCATATTCCTAGACTTCCAGAAAGCATTTGACACGGTCCCACACTGGAGACTTATTAAGAAGCTGCATGCAATGGCAAGAATAGGTGGAAAGGTCTTGGAATGGATAAAAATTTACTTAGAAGGAAGGGAACAGAGGGTTAGATTAAGACGCTCAGTGTCTGAATGGAGAAGATTTAGTAGTGGAGTTCCACAGGGTTCAGTTTAGGACCACTCTTGTTCCTTGTATATGTAAATGACCTACCAGAGTCTGTAAATTCAGTCATGAATATGTTTGCAGATGAGGCAAAGATTGTGAAGAAAGTAAGAAATGAGAACAATGGTAAAGAACTACAGGAAGACCTAAATAGTCTGCACGAGTGGTCAGAAAAATAGCTAATGAAATTCAGTACTTCAAAAGGTAAGGTAATGAGAATGAGTACAAGTGCAAGAAGGCCCAACCTTAACTACTCAATGGTAGGAGCAGAACTTCAAGAGACTGAGAATGAGAGATATAGGAGTAAACATACTAGCCGATTTGTCTCCATAAATGCATATAAATGGCATAGTAAGGGCAGCATATGCTCCTTAGCAAATGTAAGGGTAGCCCTCAGGCACATGAACAAGGAAATGTTCAGAAATATTTATGTAACTTATGCGAGGCCAAAGATTAAATATGCAGTCCCCTTTTGGAATCCACACTTGAAAAAGCACATAGTTAAGCTGGAAAAAGTTCAAAGACATGCCACGAAACTGGTGCAAGAAAAACGCAATCTCAGTTATGATGAAAGACTGAGGGAATTAGACTTACCATCACACGAAGCTAGAGGAATGAGGGGGATATGGTGACGCTTTTTAAATTCCTTCATGGTAATGACAGAGTGAGTAGGGATCGATATTTTGATATGGCTGGCACTAAAACTAGAGGTCATGGTTTGAAGCTTCATACGAAAACTTCTTTGCGGGATGTAAGGAAGTACTTTTTTAGCATAAGAGTAGTTGATACTTGGAATTCGCTAAGTGAGGAGGTAGCTAATGCTAACTCAATCCATAGATTTAAGGACAAGTATGATAAGTACACTAAGTCCAAAATGGAAGTTATGAGCTTTGATCTCTTTCCCGTAAGCACAATTAGGTAATTACTTAGAAAACCATTAAATATCAATAAATAAGGATTACTAATTATTTAAGAGGATTAATACAAAGAAAAATTTGGGAAGAAAAAATCCATTCCCGTACTCACTGCATGTTACAGAAATTCCAAATAAGGGATAGGAAAAGGGAGATTAGCCAAAAGGGTGAGACTGGGCAGTATGTAATGAAACGTGTTTCCACAATAGCTTAGTTACATTTGTAATCACCCAGCAAATTTCACAAGGGTATGGCATTCTGTGATGCTATTTGCTAAATCAGTGACTGTCCCTGAACAACAACAACATAGGAGCAAGATGTACTTTAGAAACTTTAAAATTTTCTAGATATTTTAGACTTTTTCATTTCCTCATTGTACTACAGAATTATAATTTACAGGGCTGTATTTTTCCACCTGCACAATAATAATAAAACTAATTTTTATCTACACGTACTTAATGTTTCCTCTACTATTACTCAAAACATTGCAAGTAAACAAATTCATGAAAGTAAGGAATACGAATAGTATGCTTTCTCCCCATATCTAAATTAGAGAAATAAAAAAAGTACTTTTGAAGGCTAAAGAGCCTGATATACTGAGCTTTCATGCAGTTCACCTAAAGTTCTTTCATGATCTGTATTATCTTCCTTAGATATTGTGTACTCCTGTCACAATCTAAAAGAACTGGAACATTCCAGTAAAAAAAAAAATGATGCACTATTCTTGTTCAATGTGGTCTAATATATGTGTTTTTATGGAAACAGCTTTCCAGATGCATGTTTTCGAATCCTGACAAAATCCAGTTGAATATCTATAGAAATCTCCAAAATTTTGAGGTTGCATGTGCTCTGAAGAAAATGGCTTTCCTGAAGAACGTCTTCAAATCTTGTCACATGCTCTACAGAACCTGGGTTTTGTCAGCTGCCAAATATGCTGTGTGAGATATACCGTATATTTCCGAGTATAAGACAACCTTGAGAGAAGACGAGGTCAAAAACTATGGCAAATTTTCAAGAATTTATCTCATATCTGTAGTATAAGACGACTGCTAAATTACATAACCATCTGTGTATAGTCTAGCTTTTGCAACAACAGGTATCTTATGAAATATTGGTTATGTAAAGATGATGTCATTACAAATGTTGTTTTACTTACTGTATCACCTAAAAGGGAATCCTTGAGGTGATGCCATATGTGATGAATCTTGTGATATGTATGAGAAACTTTTCGAAACAGATGGTGATGATTGTGAAAATTTGATGGGTTTTAGGTACACATGTGGCAGGTTTGATGTTCTAATATTGATAATCTTGATAGGAAATAAATACAGTTTTACAATGTCGTAAGTTTTACAGTTACTGTAAAATAAATTTTATTGAAAAATAAAGGTGGTATGTAATAAAAAATTGTGTTATTTTCCACCAAAATGATAATAAATTTTTAATGAACAATTAATATTATGTTATCCTAAATGTTATTACCGCCATACTTACACTACCATTAAAATTTCTGAAAGGTTACTGAAAGATGAAGGTTGCTGCGAGCACAACCAGAACTCAATGTTTACATTTTCTCAGCTGGGCTCGCATAGATAAAAGTTGATTTCATTGGTATGGAATTATTCCTCGAATAGGTTATTTATTATGAGTGTGCCAATAATATATAAGGTAAAAATGATTTTATTACCTTTATTATCAGTTTATTTCATAATGTAAATCTTTTCATGTATGTCGGTGGTTACTGCACCGAGGCCAAGGCTAGCCTACCGATAAGCACCACTTAGAATTCATTGTTTGATTTTCAGAATGGTAGTATAAGACAACCCCCAATTTATAGGGGTGAATTTTAGGATTTAAAGGTCGACTTATAAGCGGAAATAAAAAGTATGTTATAAATGCAGTACCAAAACAATGAAAAATATGATCTATATTTGACAGAGTCGCAATTTCTTCTATCTCAAAACGGGCCATCAAAAACAACCTTAAACAGGCGACAGTATGGTGGGATGATAAAGTACAGTATACACCAGTTGAAAGAGCTCTGATAAGACAATGGATATCTTGTTTCCTGGTATAAAATAATGACAGAATTGAACCTTTTTAAGTGTCAGAGTCAGTCTCCATTTAAATGGGTTTGGACACAGACACTGGAGTTGGGGGTATGACCTTTTATTTAAAAAAGGGCATGATGTATGAGTAAAATGACAAGATAAAAAATAATCCTGTAAATAGGATAACTATAGGTATGTAAAGGCAAACATGGATCTGGTGGGAAAACAATAAGGATACTGTATCTATATACAGTACATTATATACAAAAGTCATAACATTCCTTAAAAGAGGAGGGTGGCTGAAATTAAAGCAAAAGTTTTAACTCTCTATGTGAGGAAAATAAAAAGGAGAGGATTCCCAGTCCCCTTGCTCTGCCCATTTTTATGGTCTTTGAAGACATGGAAGGAGATATTCTTGCCCCTCTCAGAGGGAGGTCAGAATACTAACAAATCTAAAATGGTATAATAATTAAAAGCCACGTTAACATCCTTTTCCTTTCATAAAACTAATAATACCGTATTTTACATGAGATACAGACAAAAAGATATTTACAAGCATAATTGTGCATGATAGAGAGCTGCCACAACACCCCCCCCCCCCCAATTACCTTACTAGGGTCACATTATAATATGCAAAAGTTTGTTGAAGTACTTGAATATGCCTGTGGAATAGGTTGTTCAGAGACCTGTGAACCCTCGGTGAAGGCCTACATAATTCTCGTTCTTTATAAATCTAATAAAAATGTGTATATTATTACTTTAACAATGTTACTAATAAGGAAAAACCTGCAACTATAACCCGTTATCTACTGTATCCATACACTCGTACCGTAAAGGAACCCATCACAGGTCTGTAGGAGAGACATCTATTCTTATTTCCTCAGCTACAACCTGTGTCCATTCCCATAATGGAGGTATTTGTGACATAAAACAGTGGAATTAATACTAATATAGCTTGAGTATTACTTGTTAATAATATAACTTTTTCTGCTCCCTCATTACTTGAGCTCCAACTGTCTTTGATAAGAAACAGTCACATTAAAAAAAAAAAGAAGATAATCTTACGGGTGAGGCTAATGTAGAGTTGTTAATGATGAAAGCTGCAATCTGTAGCCCAGCATCCATCACATTTTATGTAGGTTAATATACTTTTACACTGTGATCCCAGTTCCATTCAATTTTTGGGTTGGCTACAATACCTGCTATCAAAACTTTTATATCTCTTGAATGTAAGATATAACTAGAATGCACGTGACTAGACAAATACATATTTTTTGCAGTAACAAGAATTTCTATCTTGTGGAACTCGGAGCAGAAGTTTAAAGCTTGGATAACAATACCCGCTTTATATTTATGAATAACAGTGTATAAACAAGGCTCTTTGCTTGGGTATGAAAAGTCTATTTCTGCCTTTGTACCCAGCAAAGAATTAACAAAAAATCCAATTAATTTCTGATCAGAGATTTCTCTGTGTTCATTCAAGAATGAGAAATCAGGTAACATATTTCTCAAAATTAAAGAGTCAAATATATTACCTTTAAATTCTGAACTTTCTGTATCGCATATACAAAGCTTCAGTTCCACTGTTTTGTCTCGACAAACAGAATACATACCATAAGCGCTGAGTCGTTCATACGAAATAATACGTATTGAGGGGTTGGTGCGGCCTGCTTCAATCGTCAGGAAAAATATATTCCTGCGTCTATTTCCCGAATGCTCCGCAGTATGTACAACAACATCAAGTTTATAACGAACCAAATCTGCTGCCATGTGCACTTCACGAACCTTCCTAATTTCAGCAGCTTTCATCGGTTTACAGTGGCCAAATCCATTCCTGCCAAGTCTCTTATATTGAAAGAGAATCATGTTATTCAGAACTCCAAGGCCAAAATCTGCAAGTACCAAATGTAAAGAGGAAGTTTCTACAACAGCCTCATAACCTCTACAAATACATAAATTTGGCTGAAGAAGTGGAAGATCATGGCAAGTTCTCGTAGAAGGAAATTTGCTTAACAAACCTCCTGGAATGACATATTTCTGTTGATAATTAACGTCTCTTGTATCAGGTTTTTCGTGAATAATTTCTAACAACATATGATGCACATCAATGAGGCTAGTTAAGTGGTTTTCATTTTCCTTCAAAATACGCATTTGAACATCACCAAGTACACTTTTCACACCTAAAGGTACTATCATGAAGAGAGCAGGATTAAAGGTCTCTGCATGAGCCTCTGGACTTGACTCGATAAACTTCCCATAAGTATTTCCATGATCCGAAAACACAATGGTTAAAGTATTTTCCAATGTACTGGCACTCTTTAGATATTCACTCAAGGGGCGATCTAGTGTCTGGACACGAATGCCAGATTCATCATGCGATACGCTCGTTGAGGCGTAAGTTATAAAAGGTACTTCTGCATCTTGGAAAGCAGCGTGGTATAATTGCAAGTAATCTAGTATATATTCATGATGATGTCGTCCATTGTAACAAACCACTGGCAATCCCCTAAATGGATCTTTTTTTCCATTCGCAGCTAAGATGTCACAGCTTGCAACTGTCATGTCAATGCTATCAATACTTGCCGCTTTAAGCCTTTTTTTGAAATTATGCCAGAGGGCGACATCATCCAAAGAATCATTCATGGCTTTCAGATCTTTTATCAACCCCCACTCCCAGTTCCAACATAGATCTTCTAGCCATAAAGTCTTATAACCTTTCTCTTTAAACTTTCCATAAAGCTTAGAAATGGGTAAAGGTACATTGGGAATGTCATAAGTGCCAAAGGGAACCTCTGAGGTATTGACATAACCAGAAAATAAAGCTTGTAAACTTTCATAGGTTCTCTGCTTTACAGCTTGAAACATCTGAAAGTCCAATATTTCTGTTCCAGAGCTTCTTCCCTTTAAATCTTCCAAAAACTTTACAGTTTCAGGGAGAGATCTATAAAAATGTGCTCTAGACAATGAGTCAATCATTAACAAATTGATGTTAATAAACTTGGATTTTTTGGGCATCTCTTTAAGAACAGGAGGAAACAAGAATAATTGCGTATATTCAATCTGAAAATTCTCCACCTGATCTGGATAGGCTTGATCATACTGCGGTTGGCCAAAATCTTCTGTAGGTTCAGAATTCATGGAACACTTAATGAAGATGAATCCAAGTGTTCCATGTTTAGATATATAGTTGGAAACTTCGCTTTGTAGATTTTCAACACTAACAAAAGCCCATTTTATTTTAGCTAGTTCTTCACTAAATTCTCCGATATAAAGATGAAAATCTGCGCAGATATTAGGAACCTTACAAGAGACTTCACTTTTATTCTGGAAAGAAAATTGGATATATATATATATATATATATATATATATATATATATATATATATATATATATATATATATATATATATATATATATATATATATATATATATATATATATATATATATATATATATATATATATATATATATATAATATATATATATGTGTGTGTGTGTGTATGTATGTATGTATGCATGTATGTACGTATATATATATATATATATATATATATATATATATATATATATATATATATATATATATATATATATATATATATATATATATATATATATATATATATATATATATATATATATATATATATATATATATATATATATATATATATATATATATATATATATAGTTTCACAATGAACGAAACTAAGATGAAAGGGAATGATGAGGTGACATTTGGGAGTGTGGAGTTGGGATGTCTGGAGTTGAGAAGGGGTGAGGAATAGATAGAGTGACTCTGTTGGTATGTGAAGAGGTAAATATGTGTGTGGTGGAATGGAAGAAAGTATCATCTCAAATAATAGTGGCTAAAATGAGACTGGAATGCAAAGTTGGGCATTAGTGAGCGCATATGGCCCAGGCAGTGAAAGAAGTGAGAAAGAAAGAAAGGAATTTTGGATGAAATTGAATAAGTGTGTGCAAGACTTGGGAATGAACGTGAATGTGGTATTGATTTGATATTTGAATGCTAGAGTAGGGAATAAGCCAGTGGATGGCATAATTGGCAAGCATGGAGTATCTGGTAGGAATGACAGTAGAGGGAATGACTGTAGAGAGAAAATGATTAAAATGTGTACTGAGAGAGAGTTGTTGTTTTCCAATACTATACTTAAAAAGAAGGATGTGCACAAGTATACATCGGTCAGAGTAGATAAAGGAAGAGTACTTGACAAAGCATTAATGGATAATGTTGTGGTGGACTGGAGGAAGATTGGAAGAGTACTGGATGTAAATGTACTGGGAGGAGCTAGTGCTAGAATTTCTGATTATTATTTAGTGGAATGTAGAGTGGGAGTGATCTGCATAAAAAAGAGAAAGACTCTCATTATAAGGCTAGTCTAAGGATTGTGAGGAACATACTAAAAGAGAGAGTGGAGGAGGGAGTGGAAGAAGACTATAGTTGTTTCAAGGAGGAAGTAATGAAGTGTGCAGAGGTGGTGTGTGGAAGGAGACAAACAGGTGGAAGTAAAAGGAAACATAGTGAATTGTGGAATTAGGATGAGAACAGGAGTGGCTGAAAAGAAGCAGGCATTGGAGGTATGGTTGCAGATAGATAATGTAGAGGCATATGAAAGGTATAGTGCAAAGAAAAGGCTAGAGAAGCACATGATGAAAGAGTCAGAGAGAGAAGCAGATGTAAGGTGGATTGGATGCTTATCTGAGAATTTTGAAGAAGTGAAAAGGTTGCAGAAAGCTGAGTCTGATAAGGAGAAGAGGGTGAATGGGGCAGATGGGTAATTTTTAGTAGACAAAATATAGGTGAGAGAAATGGGATGAGTATTTCAAGGAATGGCTAAATGAGGAAGATAACAGAGAAGCAGAGATTGTGGCTGTGGGAAATGAATGGAGAATGCCAATGTTAGGTGATGAAAGCAATAAAGAGCTAATGAAAAAGGAGGTAAATTTGGCAATGAGAGTAATGAAAGTAGGTATAGCACCACAAATAGACAGGTGTCATGTAGCATGCTTGTCAAAAGGAGGGGAGGCATTAGTAAAAGAGATGCTTAGGTTGTTGAATGAATGTTTAAGGAAAGGGACGGTCTCAGATGATTGGAGAAATGTATGTGTAGTAGATGAAAAGGAATAGGAGAGCTATCAGTTTGTTCAGTGTAGTTGGTAAGGTATATAAAAGAGTGTTAATCAAGAGAATTAGGAAAGGTACTGAGAGATTGATTGGGGAAGAACAGTGTGGGTTCAGGAGAGGATGAAGATGTGTGGATCAGTTTATGGTAAGAATTGTGAGAAATTCTTAGAGAAAGGTAGGGACACTTTTTGGGCTTTTATGGACTTAAAAGAAAGACTATGACAGGGTTGATAGAGAGGTATTGTGGAGTGTGGCGACTGTATGGAATAAGTGGAAGTTTGTTGAATACAGTCAGGAGTTTTTCCATGATTAGTGAAGAATGTGTGAGAGTCAGGAATGGTATGAGTGATATGTTTGAGGTGAATGTAGGGTTATGTCAAGGTTGTGTAATGTTCACATGGTTGTTTAATGTGTATATGAATGGAGTGGTAAGGGAAGTATGTGAAAAAGTATTAGACAGAGGCTTGGAATTAGTGGGTGAGTATGGAAGATTGAGGAAACTGAATCAATTGCTATTCGCGGATGACAAAGCACTGGTGGCTGATACTGAGAATGAACTGAATCATTTGGTGACTGAGTTAGTTAGGATGTGTGAAAGAAGGAAGCTACGGGTGAATACTGGTAAAAGTAAGTTATGAAATGCACGAGGAGTGTTAATGTTGGCAGCCTGAATGTAGGAGAGAATGGAAAGTTGCTTGAAGACAATGACAGTTTTTAGTATCTGGGGGCACATGTATCAAGGAATGGAAGCATAGATGCGGAGGTAAAACATAGAGCGAAGGAAGTGAGTAAATGTCTAGGTGGGTTGAAAAGTGTGATGAGAAATAGGCATTTAGGAATGATTGAAAAGAAAAAGATATATGAAGGTGTGATTATGCCAACAGCATTGTATGAAGCAAAGATTTTGAATGCAAGAGAGGATGAAAACAAAAAGTTGAATGTAATGGAGTAAAGGCATTTGATGTATCTGGAGTAGAAAGTGTAAAAAATGAGGTCAGGTACAGAACAGGTGTTGAAAGAAAGCTGTCAGATAGATTAGATCAGAAAGCATTGAGCTGGTTTGGAAATATGGAAAGGATGTGTATTGAATAAATAGCGAAGAGAGTGTGAAGTGCAGAAATGGTTGGAGTTACGCCAGGAGGAAGACCTAGAATAAGATGGTTGGATGGCATGAAAAGGGCACTGGATACACGTGGAATGTCAGTGAAGCAGGATAGAGAGAGTGCAAGAGATAGAAATGAGTGGAGAAAGCTTGTGTATAGGTAACACAGGCCAAAGGGATTTCTCGCATCAGATAGCTCAGTGAAATGTGATGGGATGGGTGTGAGGGGATTTGTCATGTGATGAGGTGGTGGAAGTAAACCAGTTTCGGCTGTCAGGCCTCACTGTAGAATATCCTTGCCGCCTACCTTGTGGATGACCCAAGCAAGGAGCTAAAAGGAGTAGTTGAGGTATGTGTGGATCATGGTGGATGGGTGTTTCTTGGCTAAGCCATTCCTACAAGGGGGAATGGGGCCATGTACAGTATATGTATGTATGTATAAATTAAATGCTAATATCATATTGATTAGAGTTATTTCTGTGCTACAGTTACTCCATACTTGTATATAGAAAAGAATTCAAAGTCTGAATATAAAGAAAGCTTAATATTAATTTGGAATACTAATGACTAAAGTTTTGTTTATGCCTTATCATACATATATATTCTCATATCCATGGTATATTCACTTTATAAAGGTTATTTTCTAAACTCTGAATATCTCAAATATATCGGGCAAATACTGTTCCGGTTTTACGTCACGGACTCTCTTTTCAACCAAGGGCTAAGACGGTTGCCTTCTTGCGAAGGATTTGTTTTGGCAGATGTAATCGTTACCCTAAGTGCATGCCCTTGCTAACCTCAGACCGTGACGGGGTGCGAACCCTCGACCAGACGCTTCAGAGTCGTGGACGCTACCGCTTGAGACACTGTGACTACTAAATAAGCAGATATATATATATATATATATATATATATATATATATATATATATATATATATATATATATATATATATATATATATATATATATATATATATATATATATATATATATATATATATATATATATATATATATATATTAGAGGGAAAAAATTAACTAATTTTAAATGCAAAAATAGTCAAGTCATCTGAAAAACATTTTTTCATAATTTCCCTCAAATTTCTGGGTATTATAATATTAAAAGATTAAAAGATAGATACAAAACAGGCTTTGAGGAAGAAGTGTCTTTTTCAAATTCTCCAAGCAGCTTTGGAAAGTTTCTCTCCTTGGGTGGCTTTGCCAAATCTGGGATCAAATTATTTTATAATAACAGTCAGTACTAAGAATCCAAGCTATATTATTCAAAAGTGATCAATTTTACATGCTCTAAGGACGTCCCTAACTGACTAAAGTTTCAGAATACAGCTAAACTTCTTTCTCATCTCTGTTCCACCCTTTGAACAGTGTTCTATAATAATTTTTTGTTAGACTACACTTCTCCTGAGAAGGGAATAGGAGGAAGAAAGAAAGGTGGTGACAAGCTGTACGGTGATTCAGATAATTATATTTCACCCTCATGAGAGCAATTTCTTTTTTGTCTTTATGCATCTCATCAATAGGACTGAAAATAAGTAAATATGTGACTCTGGAAGGGTGGACAGATGATCTATACTTTCCCTGAATAGAAAATAAATTTTTTTGTTAAATCCGTGGGGGTTATTTCTATAATAGTTGTAATAGTTACCTTTGGTACAGGGTGGTACCAAACCTCTCTTTAAAGGGCTAGGAAGAAATTCTTGCATTGAACATTTTTGTTATTTTCTAACTTTGTTCTTCACTGATTTCCAGATTCATCTTGCTGACTGGGTTGCCCCCATGGCATTTGAAGCTGGAGACAGTGAAGCTATGTATATCACTGATTGAATACAGTATGGGCAAATGTTTTCCATATGAACATGAAAGCTGGATATACCTTCACTACTTGGATGTAGATTGCCAATAAATTGGTCTAAAGTGAATGATGACTTACAGTCAATTGGAAGAATGAATATGACAGCATCCACACTGCCTTTGGCTCTGGTGCAACAGAAAACTTTCTCAGGAGAGTGAACACATATTTGTAGAATCATGCATGAAAAGACAAAGAAGAAATGCAAATGTTGCTCAAGAGATTTTTGAGAGCTAAGGGAAGATCGTAAAACTCCAGTTGGTTTGTTAATGCTACTTGATAGGAGGGATAAAGGCTTCACGAGATTCCAAAGCCCAAGTAATACACTCTAATTGCTGGGATTTGCTTTTGATTTTTTGTCTCAATGGGAGAAGGAACTTCCTTCACCTAAGCCAAAGTGACGAATTCTTCATCTGGACTATCCGGCGTCCTAATTTCAGAATGAGAGGATTTGAGAAATGAGTGTGAAAGAGATTGAAGACATCAAATATTATCAAAAAGTGTTTCGGGCTCCAAGATGCATTAAAAGTTTTCTTTGCTTCATACAGAAGAGAATTTTTGGGGTAATCAAGGAAGAGGGACAAAGTTGGAAGGGAGCTTACTATCAAGAAAAGAGATTGGATGAAAGGATGATCCTGTACTTAAAGGACTATGGAAACGAATTGGATCCTGTTGAAGCATATTTCCTCATGACAATGCTCCATGCTTTTGAGCAAATGAGATGAAAGTCTGATTTTTTTCAAGTGTAGTGAATGGCCTGAAATTCACCAGACCTCAACACTGCCAAACACAGGAGCAATCCTGAAAGCCAGAGTGGAGGCTAAGATGATCTAAGAATGTGATGTTGGTCGGAATCCAAAAAACAAGATTGTAAAACATCTGGAAGACATGTTGAGGATCTTGAGTTGAGTTTAACACCGATATCTCCAAGTTGCTGATCTAATCATACCCCTCAAGACTGTAGGCTGTGCAAGACATGTGAAGCTTCCACACTAAATACTGAAGGCATGATAGTTTTCAATTGCTTCAACAATAGTTTAGTGTAACTAAGTTCTGCACTATTACAGGGGGTCCTCGGTTACCAATGTCCTTGAGTTATGATGTTTCGTAGTTACAACATATCTCCCTTAATTTTTTTTTCTTTTTTATAATTTTTGATCTGTATCATGTCTCCCAAACATAAAGCAGATTCTTCTGAAGGCTTGAGAAAAAAGCCATCACCATGGAAGTGAAATTAAAGATAGCAAATTGCATGGAAAAGGGACAAACATTACTACTGCATTAGCATAGGTGCGTATTCAGGTGTGTTCCGATTTACACCGAAATTCGGGTTACATCACTTTTCAAGTACGGAAATCTGACAGAAGTCGAGGCCCCCCTGTACTTGTTATTTTGATACCCCCTAACAAGAGATTATGTACCACCCTGTTTGTATAAATTACATATGTGAAGGTTCTGCAAAGATTATTAATTAACTAATTGAGTGTTGTGAAAAGTATATAAAAGTTTTATTACTGACTACAATAAAGAGTTACACTTACTAGATATCAACATTTTTATGATTTAAATCAAGTTAACTAAATCATTTGATTAATATAAACTTAAATCAAGGTAAAAATATCACGATTCAAATCAGAATGATTTTTTTACAAATATGGTAATATGTCTAATTTAATTTATGAAAATATACAGCTACAGAAGAGACTGCAAAGATAATGAATGTAATTCTACTCCTCCATAATGATTTGGCTTTGACACCTTCCCCCTTTCTAGCAAATGTAATAGATCCATGGTATCGAAGTAGGTCTCTGACTCCCAAGAACCAAAATACTGCAGCGCAGCATGATGATGAGGGCCATACATATTTTCTTCCAATTTGCATATCATTCTATGGAAGAAGTGCACCATTTAAAGAGTTCCATTTTGACAAAAATTTTATAAACCTCTCTTCCCCTTGCATGATGGAAGTACTGTATTTTGCAAGTGATTTGAAAAAATGTAATGGATGCTCCTAAACAGTTATTTATGGGAGTTGTTTCGTCAGTAGGCGCTGAGAGGATTTTTTTCATCATATGATATTGTACTTTCTAAGGTCAGGGATCAATCAGGTCAGGTAAAGGCATTAAAGCTGGTTATTGTTCATAGGCTAACTAAGCATGTTTAAACAAATGCCGCTTTCTTGACAAGACAAAAAGTGAAAAGTACATGTTCACTTACATTAGGAGGTTGACCATAGCCCCAGCCACCCGTTGAAATACTACGACTGAAGGTATTATGTACTTAACTAGGACGGGCCTAGACAGATCCAAGTTAATACTTCCTTCAGACATAGTTCTTTCCTTATACCTACATCCACATTGAATATTCTTGCAAATTCGTTACACATCTCTTACTATCCCATTACATTTGACAAGTCACAACACTCCTCCTAGCCATTTGTTTTTGCTCTCTTTTTCCTCATTTTTGCTATAATTATGGAAGGTCCACAACTGATGGCCCCCAGTATCTGGCAAAGAGGGCTGTTAAGAATCTCCAGGGATCTTATTGACATCACTATTGGCATAAGGATAAACATGGTTGGTAGTAGCAATGATTCTGCCCTTAACCTTGCAGCTCCAGACGGATCTGCTTCTTTCACAATTCACTTTTCTAATATTTGTGTTCTGAACTCCTATCTTTCGTCTGTGGAACAGGACTTGGGTACATTCCTCCCTATTCTCCTCCTTCTCTCTGAAACCCAGCTCTCTAGTCATACTTCCCCTGACCCATTTCAAATTTGTCACTATAACCTGTATTCTCTTTTCCCTTCCAAATGTGCAGTTTATGCCTACTGCAACACTAACATTCCAATTGCCAGGCTCATGGACCTTGAATCTCCTGATTTTGATGTTCATTAGCTGAAGATCTATCTCTCCACTACCACTATCTTTCTTTGCTTCTGTTACTGCTCTCCTAACTTAACTGACTCTGTGTCATTCCTTGAATATCTGTCCTCTTGCAATGAGTCCTCGCTATCTTCCCATCCACATGCTGAAGTGCTCTATATTGGGGACTTCACTGTACACCACAGTGAGTGGCTTCATTCCTCTCACACTGGTGTGGGAGGAAGTGGGAAGCTTGCTTTCTCTCTTACTCATGATGTAGAGCACATTATCAAACATTCTACTTGTGTTCCCAATCACCTTGAACATGCAGCTAACAATCTTGACCTACGTTTCACTTCTAATCCTTCAAACTACTCATATTTTGTGCTTTCCCCTCTTCGTAAATCTGAACATTCTTTTATCTCAACTTCTTCCATTTTCGCTCCCCCTCCATTAATTTCTCCTACTCAAGGCCTCCTTTGACACTTTGAGTGTATCCAATGCGATAATTTGCATAAGTTTCTCTTTAACTTCCCATGGGATGGCTACTGCTTTCAGACCTGCTACCTTGATCAGGTAGCACTAAAAGCTGCCAAGCTAATAAACTTGGGAATGAAGGTATTCATCCCTCCTCTATGAAAACTTTTTCTCCCTCTAATCCTTGGTCTGACCATGCCTGCTCCATGGCTATTCAAGCCAGGGATCTGGCATATCGGTAGTACCAAGCCTCTCCTTCAGTTTTAATTTGCACTGCTTTTATTTCAGCTAGGAATTGTTACACTGCTCAGATTCAAAGGTCTAAAGTTTTCTTTTTAAGAAAGAAAGTTGATGACCTTAACTTTGCTCCCATTGATAAATGCTTCTGGTCCTTGGACAAAACCTTCTCCAAAAACGTCTGTAACTCACGTTTTCCCCCCTCTCATTAATTTTGATATTATATGCAGTAGTTTGCTCTAGCGCTGACAAAGCCACTTCTTTGGCTCTCATATTTCTGGCAACTCTTCCATAAGCGATTCCAGCACACCTATTCCTCGTACTTTACTCCTCTCTAACCCTATGCCTTCCCTTATTCTTTATACATGCAAAGTCCATAAGGTTCTTTGCTCTCTTAAGCTGAAGCCCTTGTTGGTTTACTTGGCAGTATATCCAAGGGCACTCACGGGATTTGGAAGAGTCAACTGCCGGTCATCTGGAAGCTGAACAAGAAGGCATGGATAGCACTTTAGATTTTCGAGGACTGGTTCAACAACCATTTTGTGCCAGAACTGGAAAGGGTCTGCCCTTTAAGGAGCTCCTAGTGCTAGACAATGCCCCTGGTCACCTAGTCCATTTTGAGGCTTTCATCCTAAAGCCAAGGTGGTTTACCTTCCACCTAGTACCATTGCCCTGTTACAGCCAATGTATCAGGGGGTCACTGCCTCTTTAAAAGCCTACTACCTCCGAAGGACAATGGCAAAGGCTCTCAGGGCAACTAAGAAGAACAAGACCTTGACTCTCAAGGAGCTTTGAAGTCTTACAATATTCTTCATGTTGTGAAGAATATTTCTGATTCTTGGCAGGAAATTAAGCAGAAGAACTTGAATGGAGTATGGAAGAAACTGTCCCCAGTTTGTGAATGACTTCCATGGCATTGAGGAGACAGTGGAAGCTGTCAGAAAGAACGTTGTTGCCCTGAGTAAGGAGCTCAAGTTGGAGGTGGGGGCTGATACTGTCACAGAGATGCTGCAATATCATGGAAAAGAGTTATCTGCTGAAGACCTCATTCAACTAAAGCAGTTGATTGAAGAGGAAGGAGAAATGCCAACCCCAGAGATCAAGATATTATAAGCAAAGGCATGAAAGAAGGTTTTGCCCTTACAGAGGAAGGGTAGGCAAACTTTCAAAATTAAATGTTTTAATAAATGTGGCTATTTTTTTCCCTGAGGTTGAGAAGTACGTGTTTACTTATGTTTTGTGCATTCAAGGGTCAAGAAGAGGTATCGAAGCTGGAGACTGTTCATAAGAATTTCTTCACAGCATAAATTTGAAAATAATTACATACTTACTAATGCTATCCTGTCCGATTCTGTAATAGGATAGTTTTTATATATTTTTAAAAATTGGAGAAATTTTTTTTCTTTCATAAATTTATGCCATAATAACAGTTGTATTTATTAGATGTTAACTTGCTCGCCTCTGATGGAGAGCATTGTAGTCAGTAAAATATCAGAGTGCTAAGTTAATTAAAAAAAATTGATAAAAAGTTTTTTTATTCTTTTACACAAAGAGTTTTTCCTACGCTGTTAGGATTACTCATAAATATCGCTTACTGCAAAAAAGATATGTAATGTGTTCATACAAACCTAAAAAAAGTTTGCTTCTTTAAAAAAGCACAATGCAATTTACTGTATAGTGAGAGCATCAGTCAAATAGTGATGCACAGATGGTTTTTGTGTTGATGAAGAGATTGAATGCTATAGAAATTTTTTTCGTTTTAAGTCACTGGAGAAAATTTTTTAAGTGGATGGTATACTTTTCTTAGGGAACAGAGTTTTGACTCTAGCACTCAAACAGTATCAGAATTTAAAAATAAAACACCCTTCTTGTATTATGTTTCTAGGGAATCTACTTTAATAAGAGTTTTCCTTTGAGTTAATAATGGTGAGAGAATCATGCTTAACCAGCAAGTCTGGATCTACCTAAATGGAAAGAAAGACATCTGCTAACTATCTGAAGTAGCTTTTTCCTCTTCTGAAGGCAGAAAATGGGCTTATTATGTAGGCTGAGGCAAAAATTTTGAGGAACATTACTTTGGCCAGAGTATTGAAAGATAATACTTCAGAGGTGAGGCATCATCATTATAGTAATGAAATATCTTTCTTAAACTACCATGTCGGGTGTGATAGACAATTTTTGGATTTTATCTGAGAAAGGCGCTTCATGACTTTCAAATATAATGGGTAGGAGTCAGTGTCAAAGCTTGAAAGGCAGCTTTCATATGTAATGATCATCACACATGATAGACTATTCGCAGGCACAAGAAACTCCAAGAAAATAAAAAATGTCAACAAGGAAGTCTCGTCTTATCTAGCCTTTATATCTCCTGTGGTACTTCATAACTGCAACTACTTTTCAGAAAAAGGGGATAACTTAACATTCTTCAGCAGAAAAGTCACACCTGGAAGGTATGGAGGGGTGGCTATTGTCTCAGTTTTAGTGATACACCTGGGTCTGCCAATAGAACAGTGCAAACTCCTCTTCCCTGCAGATTTCTGATCTACAGGGATTTTGGGGCGGCTCGACCTCGGAGGGATCAAAGTTTGTAACAGGAAAGATATAAATCAATTTCCAGTATTCCAAGATAATTGTGACACATCCAATACAACAAGTTCAAGTCACAGATCTTGAACACATATTTGGTATGCTTCTTGTTCTTTACTTTTGAAAATAGGTCTACCTATAGGTATGCCTCTTCTACTTTAACTTTCTTGACAGATACTTGGGTAAGTGACCATTCTGACAGAACAGAGTTTCATTCAAATACTCTGGAGCTATGTCAGCTCTTGGCCAATTTATTAATAATGTCATAAGAATAAGTGTTCTCTGGGCTCTTAAATTACTTGCATGTCACTTCCAGTACTGAGTTACTATACTATTATAACATCTAAAAAACCTTAAAGAACTGATACATGTATCATGAATTCTCATACACTTCCAATTTCTGAATGCTACAGATACCATCATTGATGATCAATGTGGAATAAGAGCCTCTGTACTAACTCACTGATGAACACGAGGGGTTCCCAACCAGTGGTCTCAGTTGTGGGATTAAGAGTGATTCTTGAAGCCAGGCTATTAGCGATACCTAATGTATTCATCATATACCTTCTATTATTTTCATAAATCAAAGGGATTACTCTCTGTACAGTATGTGGTACATAACAGGCATCAAGAGTGAATGTGATCTCCAGTCTTTTATGTAGGATAAGGGTCGTTTACAAAAGTCTGAACTCTTAAAAATACACTCTTGTTATAGTAATTCCAGTAATATTTCACTTGTGGCATCTCTTTGTCTTACTGATGATTCTCACAAGGAGTAGGAACAAGAAGTCTCTGCGTTGTGAGATTCTTATTGTTTTTAACAAAATTCTTTACTAACCATGCATACTAGGTAATTCCATTCTGGTACAATCTTGTGAGAAATATGACCAACAAGAGGATGTGAGCATTATGTCATAATGTAAGAATTGCCTCAAAAAGTTATTACTTACTCGTTTTTAGTCCTACACCATATCTCAGTTCGACCTACACAACTCACACCACCCTATCAACATCCAGAAACCAATATTAAATACTGTTTCCACATATTATGATTCACCTGGTATCAGGCTTGGTGATACAGGGGACCCACTGTTAACAGTGAGCAGAAGAGAATGAAGATTAGACACTGTCTTAGAGCAGGTAAATAAACAAGGAAAGAGTAGTGCAATTTTCTGAACTCTCAATAAGTTATGTTAAACCACCATTGCGAATACATGATTGAAATTCTGTTCCAATTTTGTGGGTTGATCCCAGGTGCCATAGTCACCCCCAAAAGGAAACTCCAGAAAGGATGCTTAGAAACATGCAGAAATATTAATAATTAAATGCTTCTATTGTTTCAAGTCTAAAGTTCAGCAGAAAACACATGGTAATACTTATAGAATTTTTTACTTACCAATATACAAAATGTTACCCTCTTTTGATGTGCACAATCTGGTGGTTTTTTATTAAAGAAGAGATCTTGTGTTAAGGAACACAAACCTCTAGATGGAATAAGCTGTTGACAAGTTTGCATACTTGAGTCTATGGAATGCTTCTCCTTTCCAAGGTAAGTCTTCATGCACGTAGCCACTTCTGCCTCTACATTCAAATCTGTCAGTGACTGAAATCAGTAACATTCATAAGTCTTAACATATATTTGCCACTACTGGATCGGGCAATTAAATGGTAAATAAAAAAATATTGATATATATAAGATAAAAGTTTCATGACAGAAATACATTCAGTTTTCTTAATCTAGTATATAATTTTGGTCTCTTCTTTTTTTACATGAGGATATGTTCACAGAGGACACGTGTACTGTAATTCAATTTTCGCATAATTTAAATTGTATACATATTTTCATAAGGAGTTATGTTAATAGGCATAGTTCCATTCCACAAGAGTGTATAAACACACTTTACCAAAGAAATAAGCTAGTTATATACATTTTACAAGTACATAAGAAAGCTGAAATATGCATGTAAGTAAGCTAAAAATAAACAAATATTAAAAAAAAAATATATATATATATATATATATATATATATATATATATATATATATATATATATATATATATATATATATATATATATATATATATATATATATATATATATATATATATATATATATAATATATATATATATATATATATATATAAACAAAAATAAACAAATTAACTCACTCTGAATAAAGTGGACAACAGGCATACTGGGACAAGTGTGTAGTGGCAGTGAGCAATTGACTTAAGTGGTAAGAGAGGGAGGAGCTGGGGAGGCGGAAGTGGGAGAGCTGACCCGTGGTTGTGGTTGGTAATGTATTAGTTATTTATTTTATTCTTTAATTTTTAGGCAGGTTGCACCCATATGCACTGCTAGTGTATATACTGGTGTTATGTACACTACATTACAGTGTTGCTGGGTACCCATAAAATTCAAAAGTTTCCACATTATATTTTATTTACCAAATAAGGTAACTAACATGAAAACATAACCTAATCAAGTTCTAACACCACTTTAACCTTGATCCATTTACTTTATTAATAACAGCGCACAAGTATAAATTTATATGAAGGTGATAGGTAAGCATACTGTGAATGACGTAATGATGACGTTTACATACTCCACAGCCAATGACAGCTTTACGGCTGCTTTTTGCGAGAGAAAAACATGGTAATGGGGAGTTGCTGTTGCTGTTTCTTCTTTTGTGCGAAGATGGTCTTGTAAGGATTCATGGCATCGTCGATAAGATTGCAGAAGTGCACCAAACAAACCAGATCATCATCATACTCCTGCGACAGTTGTTGGAGTTCTTTGGCCATGTTATACATGGCTGCCAGCTGTTCAAGTGTAAGGCCAGGTTCTTCGACCTCACTGTGCGCTTCCTGTTGTTGTTGTTCTTTCTCTTCTTCGCTTGCTGATTTTGTCATTTCCTCCAAGTCTTCATCAGTCAACGGCTGCGAGTGGCAGTCGATCAGTTCATTGACGTCTTCGTGAGTCATATCTTTAAAGCCTTCTCCTTTTAGCAATGCAGTAAACTTCACAGCTTTCGCAACTGCCGAGTTATGCACTTTGTCAGGAGTGAATCCCTTGTAGTCGTAGATGACTTCGGGCCACAATTTCTTCCAGCTGGCATTGATTGTTGCCGGCTTCATCTCTTTGAGTGCATTCTGAATATTTTGAAGGCATGTAGCAATCGTGTAGTTATGCCAGTACACCTTCAGTGCGAATTCTTTGTTCGCATCCATGGAGTCAACCAGGTTCGCCAGGGCATTTCGTATGTAGAGGGCCTTGAACGCACGAATAACGCCTTGATCCACAGATTGAATCAGTGATGTCGTATTTGGTGGCAGGAACTCTACCTGAACACCGTCATAATGGAGATCAGTTCGTTGGCCACCAGCATTATCCATCAAAAGAAGGACTTTAAATTCAAGGCCCTTATCCACAAGATAAACTCAGACCTGAGAGATAAAGCATTGGTAAAGCCAGTCCGATGTAAGGCTTTTCGTGATCCAGGCCTTAGGGTTATGCATCCAATACACTGGCAGCAGATTCATGTTTTAATTCTCCAAAGCCCTAGGGTTCTTTACGTTGTATATAAGCCCTGGTTTTAACATAAAGCCTGCAGCATTCCCGCACATGATGAGGGTAACGCGGTCTTTGTGCGCTTTAAATCAGGTAACACGGTCTTTGTGCACTTTAAATCCAGGGGATTTAGCTTCTTCCTTCAAAAGAAAAGTGCAAGACAGCATTCTCTTCCAAAATAACCCAGCCTCATCCATGTTGAACACTAGCTCAGGAGCATAACCGCCTTCCTCGATAACTTTCTTGAAGTTGTTGTTCACATAATCTTCAACTGCAGCTGTATCTGCAGAGGCAGCTTCGCCATGCACAGAAACGCTCTTTAGGCCAAAGCGTTTTTTAAATTTGCCAAACCATCCATTGCTAGCAACGAACGATGATTTCCTCGGTGGAGAATCGCTGGACGGTCCTGGTTGTGGTTCTTCCACTTCTTCTTTCTCCTCCTCCTCACGGCTGTCACTGTTATCGTCGGGTTTGTTAGCAGCGAATGTCTCATACAGCTTCTTCACCTCTGTTTGTATGATACTGGTGTCTAAGCTGATGTTCTTCTTCCTGCAATCAGCAATCCACAGGGCCAAAGCAGATTCCAGTCGCACTATTATCTTATTGCAGTGTTACGACCCTCTTCGCTGTTTTGTTAAAAGTAAGAGTCACTGTCTTCCTGATATTCGCTTAGTCCTTCTTGATGCAGCAAACAGTAGATTCGCTGATGCCGATAAGCTTCCTTAAGCATATCTAACAGCTTTACCTTATCTGCTATGGTCAACATCTTCCTTTGCCACTTAGGCTCACTACCAAAGGCCTTAGAAGGTGAAGGACGCTTGGGCGGCATTGCAGGGGTTGAAATACATAAGAAAAAGTTTCACAAAAAACACAAGCACAACGTATTAAGAGGCACAACGCGTGAGGCACTCACTTGAGTAACTAAATGGGTGAGGCGAGACAATGGCAGATGTCGGGAGAATCAAGCTTCAATCAAAAAGTCAATCAGACCCCAGTATACAGAACACAATTCTGTGATTCGTCATCTCCCACCCATCATCCAATAGCATCCCATGTACTATCTCACGTAGGTGCAACCCTATGCATTTTCCAAGACGCCGATACCGGTATCATATTTTATATGGTGCAATACTGTGAGTTACATGTTTGAATTTATGTTTTTTACTATTTTTTACTGTATTCTTAGGCTAGGAAATACTTTTTTTTATCAATAAAATAAAATTACTGGAAATTTTAATATGTACTATCTCACGTAGGTGCGACCCTTTGTGTTTTCCAAGACGCTGATACCGGTATCGTATTTTATATGGTGAAATACTGTGAGTTACATGTTTAAATTTATTTTTTACTATTTTTTACTGTTTTACTATTCTTAGGCTAAGAAATACTTTTTTCTATCAATAAAATAATGAAAATACTGGAAATTTTATTATTCTCACATATCGTGGATTCCCGCGATATACCCAGGAAATCTGTGATATAAAATATATATGCTCGCCATTTAAACCTGCGATGCACTGAATTCGCAGAAGGTGAATCGCGATATAGCGAGGGATTACTGTATTCATATACAATAATGCCATGTGATTGTTCTTCTGATCCTCCAACAAACTTTTTCGCAAAAAGATCATATTTACAGCTATGTATTTGGTAATTTTGTAAATAATTTATGTCTAATTCCATCAAATAACCAAATATATAAACAAATAGATAAATAAAACCATTAACTTGCTACAGTATATATGCATACAGTACAACAATGCCGTGTGACTATTCTTCTGCCAATCTCAACAAGCTTTTTTGGTTATAGATCGTATTTACGGCTATGTATCTGGTAATTTTGTAAATAACTTAACAATAATTCCTTCAAATAACCAAATACCTAAACAAATCAATAAATAACATCATTAACTTGATACAGTGTATACAACAATGCCATGTGACTATTTTTTGCCAACATGAACACAATTTTTCGAATTAAAATCGTATGCGAACCAGGAAAATCGCGAAGTAGGATCAGCCTTAAAAAAAAAAAAAAAAAAAAAAAAAAAAATTTGTTTTTTTGTTTAAAAAGATGATTATGACACCAGGACAGGCCAAAAATTATAAAATAAAACGGCCTTTATCAGGCTGTAAAGAGAAACAGAGATGGAGAGTGGGATGACCTGTCAAATGTGAAGGGATTATAAAAGATGTGTAATGAATATCCAGCTCTCTGCTGGGTTTACTATACCTCTGCATTACCTTCATGATGTCTATTCTAAAACTTCTCCTTAGATCTTATTATTATTATTATTGGCAACAATAATTTTCCTTTGATGATGATTGGGGAGATTATTATTATTATTATCATTATTATTATTATTAATATTATCATCATCATTATTACTACGGATTCGTAATTAAACCATTATTTTTACTATAAATAATGTAGTTTTGGTTGAATGAACAAGAGTTACTTAAAGATTCTCTCTATCTCTCTCTCTCTCTCCAACATTCTATTCTACCCAACCCCCCACACTCTTTGTCCCAGCCAACTAGGGAGGGGCACTTTACACAGTTATTAAAAGTAAATAAACCAACAGATGTACAAACAATGATGAGCCCTTAATAATAATAATAATGATGATGATGATAATAATTCCACAATCATCATCAAAGGAAAATTATTGTTGCCAATGATAATAATAATAATAATAATAATAATAATATCTAAGCAGAATTATTGGAATAGACATCATGAAAGTAATGCAAAGGTATATTAAAACCCAGCAGAGAGCTGGATATTCATTACACATCTTTTATAATCCCTTCACATCTGACAGGTCATTACACTCTCCATCTCTGTTTCTCTTTACAACCTGATAAAGTCTGCTTTATTTTATAATTTTTTGGCCCATCTTGGTGTCACAATAATCTTTATTTTATTTTTTTTTTTTTTTATTTTATTTTTTTTTTTGCCAAAAAATAAACCGCGATACAGTGAGAACGCGAATAACTGGGGTAACACTGTACACGAATAACGCCCATGCAAAAAAATGCGAAAAAAAAAAGTCATTTTAGTAAATAATCGACCGCCTTGGAGGCACTTTTCCACCATGCTCCTCCTTTTCTACTGCTTAATGCGATCGGATATTATGAAGAGAATGGAAAAAAGCATTGAAAAAATCAGCAAAAAAACTTGCGATATAATATCTTCAGGGAAAAAGGGTGCGAGAGTGCATCAGCTGATATGGAGGCAGCAAAACATTTACAGATAGAGATTCGTTCTCCCGCATTCTCCTGCTCTTCTACCGCTTAATACGATCGGATATTATGGAGAGAATGGCAAAAAAGCATCAAGAACAAACAGCAAACAAACTTGCGATATAATATCGTCAGCGAAATAGCGTGTGAGAGTGCATCAGCTGATACGGAGGTGGAAAAACGTTTGCAGATAGAGATTCATTATCCCGCATCCTCCTCCTCTTCTACCGCAAAAACGTTTGCAGATAGAGGTTCGTTCTCCTGCATCCTCGTGCTCACCGCCACCTTGCACGTCCCAGTGTATGCCTGTTGCCCACTGCATAGTAGAGTGCATTAATTTGTTTACTGTACAGTAAATCAGTATATCTTTTATATTGTACACTATTTGCATGTTAATTTAAATAACTACAGGTCTTTCTGCTTTGTTATGTACTTATAAAATATGTTTTACTTATCTTATATCTTTGGTATAGTGTGTCTATGTACAGTTGTGAAATGTATCTATGCCCATTATCATTGTTTTATATGGAAAATGACTCATTACATTACACGATTATTACAATACGCGGCACTTTGGAGAACTTATCTTTGCATTATTACAAGAACTAGGTGTATTTGGTAAATTTGTAAATAAATTAAGTCTAATTCCTTTAAATAACCAAATACATGAAAAAATAAATAGATAAACAATTAACTTGACACAGTATATACACATACAGTTCAACAATACCATGTGACTATTCCTCTGCCAACCTCAACAAACTTTTTTGAATAAAGATCATATTTACAGTTATGCAATTGGCAATTTTGTAAATAAATTAAGTCTAATTCCTTCAAATAACCAAATACATAAACAAACAAATAATTAAACCATTAACTTGATACAGTATATACGTATATAACAATGCCGTGTGACTATTCTTCTGGCAGGCTCACAAACTGCTCAGCGTACGCGGTTTGAATTTAACGTACCAGCCAGGTAGGTTGAAAACTTAATTTATTGGTACATTGTTAATAATGTAACCCAAAATAACGTTACATGAGGACCCCTGTCTATTGCAATATACTGTTACAAATACTATCAGCAGCTGAATTACTATTGCATGGTATACAAAATAGGAAATACATTTTCAATTTCTATATGGACATTATATATTAGGCCATAGATCAACGACCTTTACTTACATATAAAACTTGGACATTTGTCAGTTTAGGTGGGTGATTCAGTTGTAGTGCTCTGAGAAGCTGTGACATCAAGAGCAAGAATGACAAAAGACACGACACAAGAATGGTGCGTTTGCCAGGGTGGATTTTACGGGATCTAACAGAGGGGGGGAGAATGGCATATATGCTTCCTGGATCCTGTAGAGCCATAATAATGGTAAACCTGAAAGAAAATATATTATCATTAATAAAAAATTAAATAAGACATTAAAATCTGCTAAATATAAAAAACTGTCAAGGTTTTTGTAGTTATACTGTTATATCTTACATAGGTATGATATAGAAAAATGCAATATTACCTGAACAGGAACCAATATAAAGAAGAGCTATGGCTGAAGCTATCAGCCACTTAAAAACGGGTAAGGCCCATGCTGTATATGGGATTACTATAAGCCTGAAATTCCAAAAAAGTATTAAGTAATGAAGCTGTAAATGAGAGGTGGAATTTTATTTCCAACTTGAATCAGGCAATTAGGGTTGTTTTTCAATTGTTTCGAACGTCCCTCCTTAATTTGATTTTAAAACCTTAAAAACTGTTAAAGAAAAGCTGGGAAAGGTAGAGATCTGAAAATTTTAGTTTAAGAAGCTTGACTGAGAACTACTGTATATCTACTAACGCAGAGAAGAATGAGAGGGAGATAAGTTTAAGAAACAAAAGAAGGTATTTCAGAGATATGACACAGAGATATAATTCTTGCACACACATATCTCTACAAAGTTTTGGGTAATTGCAGTAGCATAGCAATTAGAATGCCTAACTCGGGAAGTGAATACACCAAATATGAGTACCCACTGCAAAGTGTGAGTATGGGCATCCAGACTTTACTCCCCAGCATTTATCTAGCTGTGTCCACCCTCATAATGAGGATTAATAGAGAACAGTAACGCAAAAAAATAAAAAATGAAAGTTTCCAATATGGTATCACAATAATTAGAATGGAATCGTTATTACTCTGTTTCGATATTTCAAAAGTATTACTAAGAAACTACTGTTCAGCCTAATTAGTGCAGTGATGCAAAAATACCACAACAATCAACAAAATGTACTATATAATTACAAGTGAAGGCATTATTTATAATAGGCACTGTTTTACATTCAGTTTAAAAGTATATTTTTTCTCTGGTTTTATTCTCGAATCAAATTAATTTTGAACTTCATTTCCAATGGAAATAAGCTCGAATTTGTATTAAATCAAGAAGCTATAGGAAAGTATGGCTCTGAAATCAAAATAAAAAACGGTCTATGTATATATTTATACCCCAATTGAGTTGGTAAGTGGTAAATATATCTAAAACCATTACTCGTTTCCCAGCTGGGATGAACTAACCTAACCAAACTTAACCTAATATATCATATTAAAACACTTGAGAGCAACTAAAAAGCACTGGAACACCATAATGTCAATTATAAATATGCTGGGGGTGTGGAAAAAAAAAACATTTACAGTACCTAAAAAGCGCAGTACCTCAAAACATTTGACAAATATACTTCGGGTACAAATAAATCTGGTAAGTGAAATGACTTTTACACCCCCAGCAAATGAATGAAACTACAAAGCCTTGAACATATATCGCCATCAACTAAAAAAACAATACTTTCAATCATCAATTAGTGCATAATCAAACTATCCACACCAAACCTAACCTATTAGAGTAAATTAAGTTTGAAAGCAAACTTACACCAGAATTTTTAGAAAGTTTTTACGCTCACACTCCCAACATATAAAATAAAAAATACAGAATATAGAAAACATTTCTAAAACAAATAAAACATACTGATTTCTACAATCACTTCGCTTCTTAACTGGAGATAAAGAATAAAACTAATCTAATTTAATAAATTTCATGAACCTTGCTCTAATTGGGGGTGGAAAGTCAACATTTACCTTTACTATGAATAAAAAAAGGTCAAATAAAATTATCCATATTTCAACTAAATAATAAACAAAAGGGTCAAGTCTCTGGGACGATTCTCCTAGGTCAATGATCTCTAACTCTAAATGCAAATGCAGGCAATTGCCCCTTGATGATATAGTCACATAATTTGGAAAAATTGAATGAAAGGAAGCATAAGTTGCGTTAGCGATGGTGTGAAAAATTAAACCATAACCAATAGTGGTCAATACTGAAATCTCAAAGGCCAATTGTTCAGTTGTCCAAGGAGGCAATTGTCCATGGGGCAATAATCCTAAAGGGCAAGTGCCTACCTTCTATTGTGACATATCAGTATTAGTTTTTGCATAAGCTGGTAAAAAACACACAATGATATACCCTAAGAGGACAGATACCCACTAGGAACAAGTGTGTAGACAAAAATATGGACTCATGTCAAGTTATATAATGGAAAACAGCATCAAAGGAAGCCATTCACAGACTTTGAAACTTGAAAAATCGATTACATATACTCCTATTTTGCTTTCCATCACCGGCTAAAATCACAAATATATATACACTATCTGCACAATGTCTTGGCTGACATCAGTGCTGGATTGGTTGTCATTATTCGAAGCTATGAAAATAAGACAAATTTTCAATGTATTATCTATCTGTTGGGGTTGTTATTGTTTTTTGACACCGGCGTCACCAAAAGATAATTACTTTTACTACACCCTCATGTCGTCATTCTTTTTCTTCTTCTGAAAGGTTCCTCATTCTTTTTCTGCTATCACTATGTACTCAGTCTTCTTTTTCTGCAAGTAATGTCTACTTTTACTTCTTCCTCAGTCTTCTCTTTTTTCTCCCTTCAGCATGTCTTCAGTTATCTTGTTTGGTCCTGTCCTTTTAATTCTCCTTCAGGTATATCTTCGGTCTTCTTCATCTTCCACGATACAATGGGAAAAGACATTCACCCCTTTGTTCTTCTTCTTCTTCTTCTCTATCCGGTATGTTTTTTTAATCTTCTTTCCTTCTTCTTCCGGTATGTCTTCAGTCTATTATTATTCAGTATGTCTTCGGACTTACCGCTCTTCTCTTTCTGGCATGTGTTCAGTCTTCTTTGTCTTCCATTGTCTTCAGTTTTCTTCTCTTCCTTAATGCTGCTCACAAGCTATAATAATAAAAGAAAAAAAAACACGTGCATTTCTATCCTGTTCATCTGTAAGCCTGACCTGTAAGTAAGTCTTCCCTTTCGGTATATTTTCACATATCCATATGGGGTCACTAGTCTCTTTGAATAACAGTGGTTAGTAGTGCTTAAAATTATACAGCCGGATGCCCTTCCTGACACCGATCTTCTCCATTTACATGAGTTTAGGACCGGGTTCGGGTTGAGCTGGTATTCTCCTCCAGTGGTTATAAGTGGCTTGAAATTTTACGGCTGGATGCCCTTCCTGACACCATTCTTCTCCAGTTAACAGACTTGGGATCGGCACCATTTTGAGCTGGCTAGCTCCCCTCAGTGTCAGGATATGCAACCCTGACCCTAATTCAAGTATAATTTATTAATTCTAACATCAATTACGGCCTACCCTAATCTCAGGGTTCAAGTTAGTATTGAACACTATGAATTGGGTTTGTTAATTTATAGGAGCATTACCCTAACATCTGAGAGAGAGAGAGAGAGAGAGAGAGAGAGAGAGAGAGAGAGAGAGAGAGAGAGAGAGAGAGAGAGAGAGAGAGAGAGAGAGAGAGAGAGAGAGAGAGATGCTATCAATGCCTAATACTAGCTAGAAAGCATCATATTCAAAAATATCCCCTTCTATTTTCAGAATAGACATTTGAACTAAACTACTATCACTAAACTTTGGG
>JAXCGZ010020844.1:0-7500 GCA_037179515.1 Halocaridina rubra | reverse complement strand
TTTGTTTATCTAATATGCCACTTTAAACTAAGGTTCCCCACGCTTTCCTTCCATCTCCCTCTCAGTCTGCATCTAACTTGAGTTCATTGCAAACTGCATCAATTTCTTACTATCCATCTTTTCTAGATGTTTAAAACCAAGTAATTTATCTCTCTCCCGCTCTTCACAAAAAAACTTTTCGTTTCCACATATATCTCAAGCTCTCATATCTCTCTTTATAGAGCCAACAGACTTCTCATATTCTTGATTGTTACTTTATCTCCTTCACATTTCAGTTTTCGTCATATCACTACCATTCAGAGTTCAACATTACCTACATTACTGTTAGAGCATATATTCTATCATATTTTACATTTTATTCTATCCTTAATTTCCTTATAATATACAGTATTATACTGCAATGCTTAACTGGTTATGTCAATAGCCTGAAGTTCCTAAAATATGTTGAGATTGCACTGCAGTTTATAAAAGTGAATTAAAACCTACAAAATTCAAAATATTTTCTGGTATTCACTTTATCTCTTTCATTAAGGTAATGAATAATATCTATGATGTGTCACATTTTAAGACAGATAGCTACATCATTTATTTTAGCATAAAATTTTCTTACCACAAGACTACCAGTAAAGTAGAGGGTAGACAGGTTATGATTGAAACCGGCAACATCAGTTCTTATTTTCTACTTGGTATCTCATTTGCATAAGTTTTAAGTTTGTTTTGAAATATGAAATTAATGCCTTATTCTTATTTAATAGCTTGTTGAAGCACGAACGAATCCATCAGAATGTCACTAAGTTGAATTTTCATTGTAATTTGTGTAAAAGAAGTTACTCTCAGTCATCGCATCTTAAAACACACATGAGATCAGTACATGGAGGTGAGTTTGATCATAATAATTTTTTTTATGTTCATCAGAAGTATTATTTCTTTCATGGTATTATTTACATAATGATTTGCAGGGATAAAATATGAAGTACATTGATTATTTTACTTGACAGGCATATACTGTTTCTAAATTTCTTGGAAATTTTTTTCCTTTTGAACTGTTACATGAATCTTTATAATAAAGCAGTATTTTTATTCTATAGATTCTTTTTGATAAACAAAAAATTTATGTTAGCAGTGTTATCAAAGAGTTTTTTTTTTTATATTTTTCTTTTACAGGTTCATAAACCAAAATCTTTTATGAAAGTTGCCTCTTTATTAATACCACATATTGACTATCGTTTCATGTTTCTTTATATAATGTACTTATCTTATTTTAAGAGATAAAATGTATTAACTAGTATTGTAATGTTGGCATCTGTACATTATACTCCACTCCTTGCTTTAATTAAGATAAATTAAATTGTTTTCATATTCTTTATCAAGTAATTAGACTTATAGTTTGCTCTTTATCTCCTGATATATTGTTTTGCTATCAGATTGTAATGGATTTGCATGCAGTCAGTGCAGTGCAGTACTACAGAGCAAATCTTCTCTAAGTCGTCACTCAAGTACTGTTCATGCAAGTTCCTCAAAGTATTCCTGCCCTCACTGCAATAAAGGTTTCAACAATTCCCAGAATTACAAAGGTAGATCTCTTTTTCCAAAGCACATACAGTATATATAAAGATGAATAAAATCAAAGAGAACGTTATAGAAAGCAGTTACCGTGCCTATGGCATTGTATGAAGTAGAGTTGAAATATAGAGGAGGCTGAAAGGAACAGATTGAAGCATTTGAGATGAGGTGTTTGAGTAATATGAGAGTTGTGTCAAGAATGAGTAAGGTCAGGCGAGGCAAAGCATTGGCATTGCATGTAAGATTCAGATAAGTTAGAGCAAAGAGTCCTGGGGTGGTGTGGGTATATGTAGAGAAGGAATGAGGAACGATTAGGAAAAATAATGAGGAGAGCAGATCTAAGTGAAATAAAGTGAAGAGGAGGTCCTAGAATGAGATGAACAGATGGGGTGGAAATAGCATTAGGTGCACTATGTATGTCAGTGGAGCAGGGAAGAAAAAGTGCAAGAGATAGGAATGGGAGGAGAGAAGTTGTGATTAGATGATAAGGGCCAAAGGGGTTTGTCCATACATGATCTCTGCTGTAAACTGGAATAGGTGGGTGTTGGGGTGAGTTACCATGAGATCAAGTGGTGGAGAGGTAATCCATTTACAGCTGTCAAGCCCCACAAGAAAAGATCTTTGCCCATTTACACTGTGGTGGTTCAGTCAGTGTGGTTGTAGGAGAGGAGAATGTGGTGACCCTATATTTTCAAGGATAAAGTTGGGAGAAATAGGGTGAATTAGTTTTCTGATGTGTGGGTATGTGCTTTGACTAAGTCAATCCCTTATTAGCAAGTAATGATAAAATGGGATCCTTTATTCTGCAAATTATTCAGTAAGTATTAGGGGAATTATAGTCTTTGTATATGTATGTATGTATGTATTATTATTATTATTATTGCTATTATTATTATTATTATTATTATTATTATTATTATTATTATTATTATTAGTTTGTAGTCACCGTGGCAAAGCCGTAGCGTCCTCGAGTCTGAGGTTGCAGGTCAAGGGTTCATGCCCCGCCACAGTCTGAGGTTAGCAAGGGCACGCACTCAGGGTAACGATTACATCTGCCAAAACAAGTCTTTTGCAAGAAGGCAACCATCCTAGCCCTTGGTAGAGAAGGGAGTCCCATGACGTAAAACTGGCTTTTATAATTATTATTATTATTACTAGTTTGTGTATTACATAGCATTCAATGAGTATTAAGGGGATTATTCATGTGAGAACGTAATTGTAATTATTATTATTATTATTATTATTATTATAAACTTTTATAATGTTGCAGGTCATATTAGGAGTCATACCGGTGATCGTCCATATTGCTGTACTATTTGTAGCAAGACTTTCACAACTTCGAAAGCTGTGAGTAGACATAGACTAATTCATCAAGGAACAAAATCACACAGGGTTAGTAGTTGAAATTTTATCAGGATTGCAATCACTGATTACATCACCACTGACAAGGCTAATATAGATTGAATATAATGAAATATAGTCTTATATACTTATGGCTCATATACTTCCATATGGTATTGGATTTTATTTGTAATATTAACGCTAACTTTTTTTACAGTGTTCACAGTGTGGCAAAGCATTCCTCGAGTTGTGTGACTTGAAGAGACACGTTAAACGTCATCTATTGAAAAGAATGAAATATGCTAGAAAGGAGTCAAATGGAAGGAATCAAGAAAACGTTAACATCGCAGTCTCTGGAATGAATGCTCTGAACTTGATGGTCCTACCTGAATCATTTCTTTTCACGGAATCTCAACAGATTTTGAATCAAGCTGGAGGACCCGCTGATGAGGTGCTTAAAATGGATTTTTTATATACTACTATAATTACAGTGTAATTTGTAGGAGGAGAAAGGATACCTTATACATATCCCCACTAAGATGGCCAAACACCAGAAGATGAAGCAAAACTTAGCTTATGTTCCTTCAACCACATTTTATAATGAATATTCATTTACTCCTAAGCTTGTACATTGTAGTTTTGAATTGTACTGCAAATAACCTCTCACTTTATATTACTATACGGCAATAAATATCTTTTCAGATCATACTACCACAGAAACTAGAACCTATAAAAAATGTCACAGTGGAGCAAGTTGCAGAAACAAGCATATCACAAGATTCGGAATCTCGAATAGAGGAGTCAGCGGTTTCAGTATCTAAAGAAACACATCATCTTTTGCATAATGAAGGAGAGAATTCACTTACGCCACCAAGTCTTATGCCCTCCATGCAAGCTCTGTCAACCCCAGAAGTGAGATCAGTTCCTGCAATAGAAAGTAATGATGGAATTCATCCACCAGAGCCAGTTGATGAGATGCCAGTTACATCAATACATCCAGATACAGTTTTACATTCCACAGGCATGGATGTTCCAGATAGTAGTAATGCACACAATGTCAATTCGCCAAACTGTAGTATTGTAGAATGTGAATCTACTTCCAGTAATGCAACTATGGTTGTGTTGTCATCAGTTGGAGCCACTCCTGAATATATGTCAGTTGCTGATCACACTGATGTCATAGATGATACAAGACATCAGCAGAGTGAGAGGGTTCTTAGTCATTCAACTTGGTAGAGATTGTATGAAGTAGATATTTTCATACATCGTATCACGCATATTCATAAAAACTCACCTAGGTTTGACACATGAAGTTCTTTTAGTAATGTTTCTGTGATTGTATGTCTCTTATGAACACTGTATGTATGTAGAGAGTATTCTCATGTAGTTTAGGCACTTTTTGAAATATTACACAATACTGCAGAATCATACAAAAGGACATTATAAGCTATTCATTTTATTGTTATTTCTGCTGTCAGGTCCTGTGCTTCAGTTATAGGTATTAGTAATAAAAATTGTTAACAAAAAGACTGAGGTTTCAGGGCCTCGGTATAACCTACCCATCCTCATTCTCTATCATTTGTTTACACACAAGAAAAAAAAAAAAAGATCTGGGAGGAAATGATAACCTTTCCTCTACTTCCAGATTCCTTTCATTTGATTAAGGTATTATATAACAGGGCTGCAATTGATCCTAACACTGGGTGCTAGGAAGAACATCCAGCCATAATTCCCTAGCTCCAACCTATGCCTGCAGCCATTATTGGGATTAATAGTGACTCATAAAACAGCAAACACCATCAACTATATTACATGGAGAATACAAGTTTAGAATTCTTTTTTTTTCCACCATCAAGCATATCTCTTCATACCATAAGAAATTTTTTTCCACAGTAACCTATTAATAATGGGTATAACCTTTATTGATTTTCATCCCTCCTGTATAAAACTATGAAAAATATAAATGATCTAGTTATACCACCCACCCTAGATATTTTAGTTACTGGTATCTTGTATTGTGTATAATGCCTGAAAAATGAGTTGCAACAAAAAGTCTTTACCAAGCACTGAACATATGGTATTGATTTCGGGACCAAAGTTGCGTAGTGGGTAGAGCACTCGACGAGGGAAATAACTTGACAGATCCATATTCAAGCCCACTGTGGGGTGTTAAGAATGGCATCTGAGCTCCAATCTGTGTCCTCCCCCATTCAATTGGGGATTATCAGTGACATAAAAAAAAAAAAAACTTAAAAGGCTATTATCTCTATAAACCTGGTAGAATTTCTAGTCACCAAAGTGTGTAATAATATATTATAAAAAAATACCCACCAGAAATTACTGTCTGATTGGGATACATTATATGCCATAGCAACTGGCAGTATTATTTACTCGCACCTTAAAGGCCAATTCTTATATTTACTATGTAAAATCTCTATTTATGAAGAAATGTACTACTTTGTGAATGTATCAATGAAATCTGTACACTATTTACTCTATGATTGTGAAAATATTAAAGAATTATTTATATTGTTACTACTATATTTCTCGAAGGCCACTGTAGATGTTTATTAACTATTTCTAGTCCTTGAGAATGTGATAGTTTCATCAACATTTACGTAGCACTACTTGAAGTACTGGTAGAAGAATCTTTGTAGAAAGTAAATGAATTATGTTTTTCTGGTGTCTGTATGTATATATTTCCTACTTGTCTGTCAACCTACGCCTCTGGAAATTATAGGCAACTAATGATACAACATATTCGATGGCTGCAATCTCTTTTGTAAAGGGGTGATTGAGTAAAAGAACGCACATTCACCAGAAGCTAATACAGTATATATATATATATATATATATATATATATATATATATATATATATATATATATATATATATATATATATATATATATATATATATATATATATATATATATATATATATATATATATATATATATATATATATATATATATATATATATATATATATATATATATATACACTACTTTTTTGAGTGTATCACCAACCAAGACAGAACAAATAAAATTACCCTCATCGGGCCTGGGTACGAAAAAAATAAAGATAAAGCAAAGAGAAACAAATGGGGAGTGTTGTGCATTGTCAGATGCGAAGGGATAATCAAAGATATGTAACGAATAGCAAACAATATTCGGTGTAGATGTAGGCATAGAAAAAGAACCGTAATTGAAGGAAAACTTAAATTCGAGCTATCCTGGTCAACCCTATTTCAGTCCAAAAGACGTTCAGCTATAGTTTTGCAATGGGTGGCTGGTGTCATAGGCCAACCTACTACATGGTTAATGCAAGTAATAAGTGTAACTATGCCATTTTGCGGTATAGTCTCTAGCGCCAATGCTGGTCATCCAAGTAAAAATCTGGATAGAATTTTAAATATATATATATATATATATATATATATATATATATATATATATATATATATATATATATATATATATATATATATATATATATATATATATATATATATATATGTTGTGGTGATCTGTCTATCACACACAGTTTCATTAGTTATACCTTGTGTGTTTTATTGTAATACCATAAGTAATATTGTGCATCTACCTACATGAATATATTCATTGAGAGACTATATTATAACAATAATTTATTTTGTCATTAATTTCATCATTTTCTCATGAATAATTGGAATTTGTTTGTAAAGCTAATCTAAATCTTAGGAAATCCTTAATTATGTATAATATGATAAAATTATATACTTTTATTTTAGAATGTGATGCTCGTCTGATTTGTTTACAGAACGGACGAGGACTCGCTCTGAGGACAGCATCAGGTGATGACCTATTGTTAGAGACTCGTAAAATTCGTGTAAATTTATGAGCCTCCCATTTCGCCCCTTGGACTAGTGCTGTCGAATTTGTCAAGCAGTGACTCTATTTTAATATTGCATAAAGTTTTTTGGATTTTGAACAATTATAATTTGATGTTAAGTGTTGTTTATTTTGATGTGTCCAGCAGTCGTGCCTGGAGCTATAACTCTTTGTTATTTTTGTAAAATTTAACCTTTTCTTTTGGGCTGAAATATTGCTCCATTATAATATTAACTTTTTTCCAATATATTTTTATATTTTATCGATGAGTCTTTCATTTAAGCCTGGATTTATGCAGTGTTCAGTTAATATTATTTAGTGTATTTGTGTTATTAACCAGTGGGAGTTCTCCACTAACTATTAAGCAAACGTAACTCATGCCCTTCCCCTTTAGTACCGTACAGTTTGTCTTATATTTAATTATAAGCCATTAAGTTTTAGCCCAACTTTATTTGAAGTTGGTGGAGTAAATATTTTTGTGTACGGTAGCCTGCAAAAAACTGAGAGTAGACTATTCATTGACCAGGTGAAAGCAGGCATTCTGGGAATAGTCACCACATATGTAGTTCAGTCTGACAAGATATCAAGATTACCACAATATCATTTAAGGTAACAAAATAGGCCAGTCATAATTATGAGCAATTTTTATGTATCGAAAATGAACAGACCAAAAATATCACACACTAGACGAAAAAGGCGGCAATACAGAGTCAGTGTTACCAT
>JAXCGZ010020843.1:152500-155589 GCA_037179515.1 Halocaridina rubra | reverse complement strand
ATATATATATATATATATATATATATATATATATATATATATATATATATATATATATATATATATATATATATATATATATATATATATATATATATATATATATATATATATATATATATATATATATATATATATATATATATATATATATATATATATATATATATATATATATATATATATATATATATATATATATATATATATATATATATATATATATATATATATATATATATATATATATATATATATATATATATATATATATATATATATATATATATATATATATATATATATATATATATATATATATATATATATATATATATATATATATATATATATATATATATATATATATATATATATATATATATATATATATATATATATATATATATATATATATATATATATATATATATATATATATATATATATATATATATATATATATATATATATATATATATATATATATATATATATATATATATATATATATATATATATATATATATATATATATATATATATATATATATATATATATATATATATATATATATATATATATATATATATATATATATATATATATATATATATATATATATATATATATATATATATATATATATATATATATATATATATATATATATATATATATATATATATATATATATATATATATATATATATATATATATATATATATATATATATATATATATATATATATATATATATATATATATATATATATATATATATATATATATATATATATATATATATATATATATATATATATATATATATATATATATATATATATATATATATATATATATATATATATATATATATATATATATATATATATATATATATATATATATATATATATATATATATATATATATATATATATATATATATATATATATATATATATATATATATATATATATATATATATATATATATATATATATATATATATATATATATATATATATATATATATATATATATATATATATATATATATATATATATATATATATATATATATATATATATATATATATATATATATATATATATATATATATATATATATATATATATATATATATATATATATATATATATATATATATATATATATATATAATATATATATATATATATATATATATATATATATATATATATATATATATATATATATATATATATATATATATATATATATATATATATATATATATATATATATATATATATATATATATATATAATATATATATATATATATATATATATATATATATATATATATATATATATATATATATATATATATATATATATATATATATATATATATATATATATATATATATATATATATATATATATATATATATATATATATATATATATATATATATATATATATATATATATATATATATATATATATATATATATATATATATATATATATATATATATATATATATATATATATATATATATATATATATATATATATATATATATATATATATATATATATATATATATATATATATATATATATATATATATATATATATATATATATATATATATATAATATATATATATATATATATATATATATATATATATATATATATATATATATATATATATATATATATATATATATATATATATATATATATATATATATATATATATATATATATATATATATATATATATATATATATATATATATATATATATATATATATATATATATATATATATATATATATATATATATATATATATATATATATATATATATATATATATATATATATATATATATATATATATATATATATATATATATATATATATATATATATATATATATATATATATATATATATATATATATATATATATATATATATATATATATATATATATATATATATATATATATATATATATATATATATATATATATATATATATATATATATATATATATATATATATATATATATATATATATATATATATATATATATATATATATATATATATATATATATATATATATATATATATATATATATATATATATATATATATATATATATATATATATATATATATATATATATATATATATATATATATATATATATATATATATATATATATATATATATATATATATATATATATATATATATATATATATATATATATATATATATATATATATATATATATATATATATATATATATAATATATATATATATATATATATATATATATATATATATATATATATATATATATATATATATATATATATATATATATATATATATATATATATATATATATATATATATATATATATATATATATATATATATATATATATATATATATATATATATATATATATATATATATATATATATATATATATATATATATATATATATATATATATATATATATATATATATATATATATATATATATATATATATATATATATATATATATATATATATATATATATATATATATATATATATATATATATATATATATATATATATATATATATATATATATATATATATATATATATATATATATATATATATATATATAATATATATATATATATATATATATATATATATATATATATATATATATATATATATATATATATATATATATATATATATATATATATATATATATATATATATATATATATATATATATATATATATATATATATATATATATATATATATATATATATATATATATATATATATATATATATATATATATATATATATATATATATATATATATATATATATATATATATATATATATATATATATATATATATATATATATATATATATATATATATATATATATATATATATATATATATATATATATATATATATATATATATATATATATATATATATATATATATATATATATATATATATATAT
>JAXCGZ010020843.1:127500-147500 GCA_037179515.1 Halocaridina rubra | reverse complement strand
GGAAATATTTGAAAAGGAGTAATTGGAATGTAATGTTATATCAGTTATTATACTTATCTTGATTATCATTATCATCATTATCATAATTATCATTATCGTCATTACTATAATTACTATTATTTTTATTATCTATTATTTTTATCATTAATTTTATTATTACATTTATCATTACTTTTATTATTATTATTATTATTATTATTATTATTATATTATTATTATTATTATAAATTCATCAACGTTACGTATTTGTAAAATTTTTTGACAGAAAAGTTTTTAATAGGAAGACTTAATATTTTCCCCTAAAGAGTGGACATTGGGCAGCAACAATATTCTTGGATATTCGTTACACATGTGATATTATCCCTTCACATCTGACAAGTCACAATACTCCCCATCTCTTCGTGCCCACACCCGATTTTTTTCCCCGTCCAGGTGTCACAATCATAAAAAAAAAACATGTATACAACAGTCATTTGCAGCTACATGTGTATATTCTAATCCTACACTTGCGCAGTTAAAGCCACATTACAACATTATTACTTTAAGTCTTACCCCCAGAGAAAAGAGGCAATTCATTACTTGAGCCACAATCACAATTTCCTTTAATATTTTACAAAGCACTTAAGTATGCGTGAATTTTTCTTAGAGACAACCTTTTCTTATATCAAAATAATTAATAAAAAAGCTTCACGATTTTTCAAATTACTAAGCAACCATAGGGAAAGATTCGAAAACAGATGCTCAAAGGCAATATTTAAGCCACAACACGTTGTCGATTTCGTCATTATCATTTTTTCCAACCATAAGAGCAAATCCTACTTTTGAACCAAAATCACGTCCAGTTACTCACTTGATATCTCTTAATATTTATAGTAAAACAGTAGTTATAAAACATTCTTTATGCTCTATTTCTTGAACGCGATTTTTCTTTTGAATTTACATATATATGAGTGGCAATAGTAATAACTGAATATACTTCGTGACCTCTCTTCATTCAAAAGTTGTCGAGCAAATGAATACTTTCAACACAAACTATTCCCAGGCAATTTTCTGAATTCCGTCATGAATGTCAATAAGACAGCAATCAAACTAGAGTAACAAGTCTAGTCAACTTCACGCTTGCCAAGATCAAATGGTTAGCATTCAGATCTTGGAAAATCTGGCTAAGTCAAGGGCATGAAATAATTTTATAGGTCATGGTACTCACTACTAAGTTTAATTCAAGGATTTCTACTAAATATTTACAAAGCTTTGGGCATGTCAAGGATTCCGAGAAGACTTTCGGTAATGTAAAGTGTTCTGTTCAGTTTATAGGGGCGTCAAGGGTAACTTCACTGTATAATGTTATCCAAGCATCTCCACGGCCCGTGATAGCCCATAGCAGACAACAGAAACACCCCATTAAAGAGATCAGATGCAGCAAATAAGCACCTGGAAGTGATGTAATGAGTTTTGATAGGTTATAGGAATGTCAAGGGCAACTATGATGACACCATGATACCATAAACTGACAAGCCTTCAACTCCCCATATGCCATAATGAAAAAGAGGCCCATTCCTATGGCCTATTCTTGAGTCCTCCTCAACGCTCTTCAGTGGCCATGACCTATCCTTAAGCAGAAGACGAACATGAAAAGCCATCAGATACCACACTGAAAATAAGCATAATATGGCTATGATCTATTCTCGAGTTTTTCGCAATGTCCTTCTCTATAGCCATGACCTATCCTTTAACAAATAAAAAGTACATTCACATTTCTAAGGCCAGCAAGGTCACCGCTAGATAAGCCCAACTAGACAAACAGGTTTGCATAGGCATAAAAGACAGAGCAGGAAGTTTTATGGTGGGCCGTAGTCCGGAAGTTTATACGGCCATGTCCGTTTATAAGAAAAAAAGTTCATGAATATCCATCAAGGCGACAATGTAACTACTCAAGTAGGCAAAACAAATTTGTATTCAATAATTGGAAGAAATTTTATAAATCCACTCCAGCCTGTGAAAAGTAATTGACAGTCATCTAAACGCAAAAACTTCATTTAAATATATCCCTTACCTTTGATGTATTTTAAGATCCAAATATAAAACATTAAGTAGCTAACAAGTTAATTATCTATCCTCGAAGTTAAAAATTATATTCCTCTTTTGAAATTAAATATAAATATATTTAAGTATCTCAAAACACACAATGTAACGAATGTTAAATTTTCGACAAGAATTATGTAGAAAAAAAACTGAAAAAATTTCAATGTTACTGAAAAACAAATTTTATAATTATGGAAATAATTACAAGTACTATTCACAGGGCATCACATACTTTGGCCCAATTTCTTAACCAGTGTAAACCTAGGATACCATATTGTATAAAATTTGGCTAAAATTTGTATTTTGATATCCCATGTCATAGACGAATACGTTCAAGACAATTAAAGTAGAAGAAATAGTTAACAAAGACTTAACAGATTTAAAAGCCAACAAAGATGAGGTCAATTTTAATATCTTGAGTTATAGAAGAATGGATTCCTATTATTAAATATCAGCTATTAATCCATGATAAAAAAAAAATACTGGACAAAATATAATTTACGATCCAAACTGGAAGCAGAATGAAAAAAAAAATATATCAAGCTAGCTAAATCCTTAACCTTGATATTAATTACATTTAGGTTTTTCCCCAGTTTTTTTTTTTTAACAAGCTTCGGCATTTTTATAGACCCAAGAATTGCACATGACTTCGGTTTTCAAGAAAACCACAATTATAGTGGGTTTTTTTTATTTATGGTTTTCTTTTAGCGCAGACTTATATCAGAATAAAATGCATAGCCTCACGGCTCCCTTTTTCCTATAAACCAATTGTTTAGATTTGTAGTTTTTATCAATATAGACGCTACTGACCAAATTAAAATTATTGTAATTTTGAACGGCATAAATGCTCATTGACAAAAAACAATCGTTCCCTCCTTATTAGAGAGAGAGAGAGAGAGAGAGAGAGAGAGAGAGAGAGAGAGAGAGAGAGAGAGAGAGAGAGAGAGAGAGAGAGAGAGATTTTGTACGCAAACTTGTTTAACATTCAAACTCCCCCTCCCCCCAAAAATTACAATTTTGAACTTGAAGATATATAAGTCAAAGTTGTCGTTGGCAAAACACTATACCGAATAAATTCAATCTATTTTAAACATCCAACCCCGTTTTGGGAAGTTTTAAATAGAAATATAAAGTACAGATAACTATTAGTTGTAAGTAATGCAAAAATCAGATTCCAAAGGGATCCAGTTCGTTATCTGTAGACTACGCATTGCCGTGAACAAAATTTATAATATATTACTGTACACATTAACCTACTTAGATTATATTATGCAGTAATTGTGAATAGTGTTCTTGGAAAAGTGGCCAACAGATAATGAATATTCCCACTAATGTTCATACAAAGAAATAACTCATTTTTTACTCTATTTGTTTTTTCCTTGAACCTCATTAAACCATCGTAAGTATATTTCTGGGGTCATCTCCCCTCTGGACAATATTTTTTTGTTTTATGCAAAAATGATGAGTCACCATTATAAACAAATGGCGCTGACTCGCTGACTCACGATCGTACGAGTTGTCATGTGATTTTTAACACTGAAAAAACTTTCCAAAGAAAACGGATGTAGAATCCAAACTGGTTTTGGGGATAACCTAATAACATTGGCATATAAAATTGCTACAAACGTTCATATTTTACAGGATATATATGGGAAATTCCAGAACTAAAGTTGCATGTATCACCTTTAAGCACGATAGTTTATGAAAAGGATCTGAGAAACCGTGTCATTTCGGCTATTGGTTATGTCGACTTTGGACGCTAATGTTTGTAGAATTTAAAAGTAACTAAAACTTTTAGAATACCAGTCAGATTAGGTTTGGGTGAATTAAGCTGTATTACAAATATTTACCCAGTTTTCTGTCAGAAATTATATGCATCAACATTAACAATCTAACCGATCCATTAATATCCGATTAAACACCATTTATTATATTTTGGCAATTCACGCAATGGAATACTCCCTTGTGGGATATAACAGGCAACTTATCCTCAATATTTCTACAAAAAACACAACGGGTGGGATAATTTTCAATGGTAATCAAGAAAACGACTGGGAAATTCATGACCCAAAAAACTTTACTAAGCACTCTTTTGCTATCCAGACAGTTCACAGTTTTACAAAAATATTACCATCGAACACTCTCGTACCTAATATATACCGTTCTGAATCCCTAAAGATGTATTTACTGGACACTTGCCATAGAACCATAAACTATAGGTCATTCCCACAAGTAAACAAGTAATTGAACCTTACCTTTGACCTTTGTGATAATGGGATCCACTTGTTCTTCAGTGGTGTTGAAGTTATCTTTGAAGTATTCCATTTTTTGCTGGAAATATGATTTTGAAGTAACTAAAAATATAGATGAAAGTCGAGATTTTAGCTGATAACCACACAAATTTTCTTGTTGCTGCGTTTTAGTAAAATCCTCGTACTTGCGTCGAGAAGACAAATAAGTTGGTCTGTAAAAGACGAAAGAAAAGAGGTTACTGAAAATATATCAACAACTACCTTTACAAGTATGGGGTGATTATCCATTCTGTACTAAATATTTAGAAATATATAATGGACACTTACCCTCAAAAAAAATTCTTGTTGTAGACGTAATATAATTAAAACACCAGGTCTAACAATCGAAGTTATAGGAACCAACGATGAAAATCACGAATGTTTAGTTGATTTAGGGTGCTTGTGGTTAGCAAACCTCTCTTTCACGACCACCGGATTCTCTTGGACAACTTGAATCTGCTGCTTCAACAGGAGCTTAAGGGGTGAGAGAACAGAGAGACTGGAGAGACACTGAGAAGAGAGGAGCTGGCCACGGAGAGCACAGTAAGCAAGAGATACCTGCCTGCTGTCTAGCGGCGAACTGAAATAGAATCGGGCTAGCACACACCAGGAACCCTTAAGAAGCCTTGGGGAGGATCCCTCTTCCATTAACCACATTCAAGGTCGTCAACCAACAGGGCCAGCTAAACCACCCTAAACTACCGCTGTTGACCAGTATTCTCAATCCCAAAGGGCAACTACTGTAAAGCTTCCGGCCATTGGGTACAGGGGAGGGGTGCCTATAAGGAGGGGAATTGGGTGGGGTTATTGTAACAGGCAGTTCATGGAAATTCCCCAAAACGCAAACTGCTTTTTCGATAATTAACATCTAAATGACTCTCATGTTCATATGATTCTCATACAACGCCTTCATCTGAAGGCAATGATCACGCAATATACATATAGTGATTTGTCAGTACTGCAATAGTTGCTGGATGTTTAACGATCAACTGTGAAGTAAAAAAAAAAAAAAAAAAAAAAAAGTTTCTCAATCATAACTAACCACTGAACGGATTAATGAAAGAACTATTGGATAGCAATACTCTTTACAACTATGGTTATATAACGGGAAAAACACCTATATTTCAGGTCAGTGTACATACCCTTGTAAAACCATCCTCGTTTTAGGTGACGTGTTCTTGAGCAAAGTTACACGTAATATTGCATGACTCATCATGTGCAGTCATATGATCTTTTCATGAAAAAAAAAATTCTGCCCTTCTTTGTCAGCATTTTCTCATATATCTGTTTATTTCTTTATTCATTTGTATTTGATTTACAATTTAAGAAGTATCCTCTATATCACGGGATCTGACTAAATTATGTGTCGTTTCTTTATGTTAACGTGATGGATCAAAATAATTCTTTTTATAATGCAAAATTTATTCAGTTATCTAAGTACTGTAGAGCAAGAGACCATTAGCAGTTATTGGCAATGGTGCATTTAAACGTCATATTATTTAAGTCTTTACAATACGAAAATTGATATCAACATTGAGAAACAGAAATTAGCAAAAATATGTGTAATTGCGCAAAGAGAAAACAAGCAAGTACATAAGTACATAAATAAGTAATGTAAGTAGACTAAACTTATACTTTATATTAGCAATTAATTTTCTAACTGATAGAAACGACTAAGAAATTATACAGTATAAGAAACACTTATAACGGATATGTTAATATATTAATCGGTACTCAAGACACATGAATATGTAACACTATGGGCATACAAGCATGTGCGTGCACACACACACACACACACACACACACACACACACACGACGCTAAATCAAAATGAGACTTCTCAGATGTAAATAAAAGTGCTACGCAACTCTCAAGGACAAATACTTGCCAAGAATTATCGAAGAAAAAGAGTATTTTATGCTTTCATAGGTATTAATTCATGAGAGCTAAAATAAGCTCCGTTATTTCGTGTCCAACAGGAAACGTGACGGTGATTCGCCACCCGACTACTAGAGGCGCCACTGCATCTATATTTTAATGGGTGACAGAGCAGTGACGAATCTCGTATATATATTTGTTCCACCAAGACCCCTTCCATCATAATTAGGGATATGAAAAACAACAATAATTCACAATATGCATTGTAACAACGCTAACAATAAAAATTAATAGATAAATAAATAAATAAATAAATAAATAAAAATACAAAGCGTTAGATGCAAGAAAAGGCTTATTGTAAATAACATTTGCATGACAGTTTTTTACTTAAAAATATAGAACCCTATACCTTCTTTCTCAACACCTTTTCAATGTTCATATGAGGTCTCATTTTATCACAACCCTCTCATAAACTAACAACAAACGAACAAACAAACATTTATTTCCATTTTTATACAGTGGCTATTCTTTCACAAAACTAAGAGTACACTTATAAGTGGACATGTAATTCAGCAAAAAGTGAACAGAAAATTAAGATTACCTCGAGTTAACAGATACGTATAAAATTATAATAATAATCATACTGTAATAAAATGTTAACAATTTAATGTTAATAGTAAAGTAGCAATAGTCATACTCAATACCAGATCGTTATTATCAGCATCATCACCGTATTTGTGTACCTTACAATGAGAATAATTAGTTCTTAACTTAGAAATCAAACAAGGCGATATCTATTTACAAAAAACAAAAAAAATAGTGTTAAGGGAAATTGCATTACATCATTAAGTTTGATTAGTGTGTGAGCAGTAATAATTTTTCCAAAAGAAAACTATATAGTTTGCCTTTGAAAGCTGTGAAAGAGGATGAATTTAAAGACTAAAGGCTGGATTTGGATCGAATTTTACGGATCCTTCAATACATGAGAGATATAAATAAATAACGAAAAATACTGCAAAGGTGGCTCAAACGGTAGCGTCTGCGATTCTGAAGCGTCAGGTCGAGGGTTCGCGCCTCGTCACGGTCTGAGGTTAGCAAGGGCATGCACTCAGGGTAACGATTACGTCTGCCAAAACAAGTCCTTTGCAAGAAGGCAACCGTCCTTGCCCTTGGTTGAAAAGGGAGTCCGTGACGTAAGACCGGATCAAAACTGCAAAGAAGTATTACATTAACATTCATCTATCTGTCTATATATAAAAGCCAGCATACATCATATAAGGGAGTTGGCCGAGTCAAAGTAAAACCCTGACTCTTTGCCAAAGGAATATCTAATAGAGAGGCTTCCCAGTCCCCTCGCTCCGCCCCATTCAGTCGATTTTTTCTACACTCAGAACACGGAATATTAAATAATCGGGAAATTCCCCTCAACTCTTATCCCAAGATCAGTGGCACGCGAAGCCATCATTGCTTGAAAAGATTTCCGCGTTCAACGCATTTCCTTGTAACGTGCATGAAGAGCGTGGACGTGCTTGTCTTCTCCTTCTTCTTCTTCTTCTGACATTCTTCTTCTAAATTTTTAACTTCGTATCTCTATTATTTATCTTGTTTATTCTCTTTATTTTTCTTCTTCTTCTTCTGCTTAATGATGATTTTCAGGTATCTAAAATGATTGCAACTCATGAGTATGTTATTTTTGCTTTGAAGGAGTCTGGTAAGTCGCCACATCAGTCTACAGCTGAAGTTGTGCGTAGTTATGATTTTAAATATGTTGTTAATGTGATGGTTAATGATAAAAATGCTAATTTTGAGGTTGATACAGGTGCAGCAGTCACTTGTATGTGTGAAAATGAGTACAGGTTGGTGTGCAACTCCTCTTAAGAATTACTAAATGCAGACATTATGCTCACGGATTACAACAAACAGCCATTTGATATTACAGGTATAGCTATGGTTGAAGCTTGTGAATAAAGACTAGATGCCCTTCATAACGTCCAGCGGTGGGCGTGATAGCTGGTCTGTCAATTCCCGAGTCAAATGCTTCTAAACCATTCACGCCCAGGGAACATGGTTGAGTGTAGGAAGATAATGGTATTTAATTGCAAGAATATCTTACTAAACGAAGACAAGTATGTCTGCGTTTAGTAAGATATTCTTGCAAGTAAATACCATTATCTTCCTACACTCAACCACGTTCCCTGGGCGTGAATGGTTTAGAAGCATTTGACTCGGGAAGTGACAGACCAGAGATCACGCCCACCGCTGGACGTTATGAAGGGCATCTAGTCTTTATTCACAAGCTTCAACCTGTCTGTATCCACCCCATAATGGAGTTTAGAATTAACGCATAAAAGGTTAACAATAACAACTTTTTGATACTAAAGTAGGCTATATGTCCTGGACGTGAAATTATTGAGAGAAAACCACTAAGACGGTTAATTCCGATACTATTTCTACAACTGTATGTTCCGGTTTTACGTCACGGACTCCCTTATCAACCAAGGGCTAGGACGGTTGCCTTCTTGCGAAGGACTTGTTTTGGCAGACGTAATCCTTACGCTGAGTGCATGCCTTTGCTAACCTCAGACCGTGGCGGGGCGCGAACCCTCGACCTGACGCCTCAGAGTCGGAGACGCTACCGACTAGTATAATTTACTATTCTTATTTCTCGGAACGACTGAGACAGTAAAAAACTTGATACTACTACTACTACTACTACTACTACTACTCGAGTAGTAGTAGTAGTAGTAGTAGTAGTAGTAGTAGTAGGGGGTAGTAGTAGTAGTAGTAGTAGTCAAAGAACATTAAAAGTGGATAATCATCCCGACAATCTCTTCAAGTTTGGATGAAGAAGTGGTTCCTTCGGTTTAAGAGATAGTAGTAGTAGTAGTAGTAGTAGTAGTAGTAGTAGTAGTAGTAGTAGTAGTAGTAGTAGTAGTAGTAGTAGTAGTAGTTCCTTAAACCAATACAACTAACACGATGAAAATGCGAAACAGAGTGCGGACCTTTACAAAATCCAAATGTCCTTGCTTTCAAGCTCTGGCTCTTCATTCATGTCAAGTCAGAATCTGTTTTATGACTCCCTTCCTCTTCTTTCTGATGATTCAGCGTTTCCTTTAACATCTTCCGCTTTTCATTTATTCTGTCAATTAATATAAAAAAATAAGCTAAGAAGACAATAATTAAGAAAAACAGGCACTCAAGAGAAGTGCAAGGCATGCATGAAGTAGTATTTGCTCATTCATTCGAAGTCACTTCTTTACAATGGTGTACTGAGACCTTAACATTTTATTAAAGGATATCTCAAGGAAATTACCTGGCATTATTATTATTATTATTATTATTATTATTATTATTATTATTATTATTATTATTATATATTATTATTATTATTACTATTATTATTATTATTATTATTATTATTATTATTATTATTATTATTATTATCACTTTTGTGGCCACCCTGCAGGCTTGTGGGTTTTATGTCTTAGAGCGTGCAAAGAGAATTATTAGTTTTGGGAAAAAGATCGCTCCTTTTTTTTTTTTTTTTAACCTGTCATTCCAACAGAGTTGAGTTCGAGGCAGCTTCGTTCCAGAGGAAAAAATTACATTTTCTCTTGTCCAACTAAAGCATCTAGATGGGACTATGGTAGCGTCCGCTGATTCCTAACGCCTTTCATGTCAGCAGTTTTAATGATTATGCTAATAGATTAGGCAGGCCATTTTAAGAACCCTATTTTAATTTCTTCCTTGTCTTTAAGCTGCTAAGTTTTCTTCTTCTCGGTGTTTTCTTTGAGTCCAGGCCCGATGAGGGCAGTTTCTTTCACCCGTCCCGGTGTCACTCATAAAAAAGAACAACAATCAGAATTGCTTAGAAACATATCCATTCCATCGTGTCCAATATAACAGTTAAAGGAGCTAAAAATTTCATCTCTTATTGTTATTATTATTATTTTTTTAGCCGTTTCGCTACTACACCATTCTTGCGTCGAGTGTCAAACATACCCATTAAGGTTTCATGGTATGAAGAAACTGCGTCAAGATCCGGCCAGCGTAAGTTAGAAAAAAATTATCCTTAAACGGAAGGGAGGCACAGTGTAAGAAGTTTAGTCAGGGGAGAACTCCAAAATGTACAGAAAACTCTCATTGCACTCTGTACACATGTCCTATAAAATACAACGATAATGGTATTACGAATTACCTATCCACACAAAAAAAAAATAATAATAACTGCTTTGGACTTAATCTTGCTTTAGACTATTCAATGACTGAGGTTTGAAAAGCAATATGGTTTCATGAATTTCTGCGATACTTACCTCGGTAAAAGCATAAGGGTGAATAAAATGACGACATGAGAATTCAATATGAGCGAGGAATTGAAGATATCTGGGATGCCTGAGGGGGGAATGTGAACCGCGAGTTTGAGAACCTCTGGGTTCTAAAAGGAAGACATATGCAACAAGGGACATGGTTGGAATAGGCAATCACTAAATACTATTCTCCTACTTATATTAAAGCGCTAACGCTCTTGACATCTGGGGTACTTCCTTCATCCAGTCCTCGGGATTCCCAGCTGCTTCCCCTATCCAGGAGCTTCCACGGAGAGCGCGATAGGAGGGGTCGCGTTCTCCACGCACAAACGTTTATTGCTGACGTCATTCCTGGGCCCAACCTTTATTCGGATACAGTACTTTCGACCAGTCTATAGAAATGTATACTTACGTACGTTGATCTTCGCATCCAGCTACGACCAGAGCATTCCGGTTGCGACAAGTCCTTGAATCAAGCACATTCTTAAGATAAAAACCACTACACACAATGGTCAGCTCAAGGGGTTGAAAGACATTTTTCAAGGGTACCTTAAAAGTACCTTTCTCTCTGTCTCTTTTACGTCACACACACCCTCCCTCAAATTCTCCCACAATCTTGGCACTGATGCCAGAATTCTTCCGACCTCGAAGTACTGGTCATCGGATACAGGAATTTCCATTCGCTAACGTCAAACAAACTGAGAGAGTGTCAGAGTCTCTGCGTTCCATGACGTAATAAAGTTCACTAACGTCAAACAACTGAGAAACTGTCAGAGCCTCTGTGTTCAATGACGTCATGAAGTTACAAGAATTTTGAGATTACACAAGTGACTGTTTAGTCTGGAGTTTTTCTTGGTTTACTGTAAATTCCTGAGTTACTCGGTTATTGATTATTTTACCAAATTATTTTTACATAATCGTTTTCACGGTCACCGTCTTGTGATCCACGGCAGAGAAGATTATGGTGTGGAATCTACAATTGGTCCAATCATCAAGGAAATTTGCGCAATCAGCATATTTTTAGTATGTGACTACACAACCTTATGCAATACCAAAAGATCGGAAATCGCTAGCATAGGATTTAGTGTTAAATATAAAATACAGTGAGAAGGTGAGTTTGCTAATACACACACACACGCATACATACATACATACATACATACATATATATATATATATATATATATATATATATATATATATATATATATATATATATATATATATATATATATATATATATATATATATATATATATATATATATATATATATATATATATATATATATATATATATATATATATATACATACATATATATATATATATATATATATATATATATATATATATATATATATATATATATATATATATATATATATATATATATATATATATACATATATATATATATATATATATATATATATATATATATATATATATATATATATATATATATATATATATATATATATATATATATTTATATATATATATATATATATATATATATATATATATATATATATATATATATATATATATATATATATATATATATATATATATATATATATATATATATATATATATATATATATATATATATATATATATATATATATATATATATATATATATATATATATATATATATATATATATATATATATATATATATATTATATACACACACGCACTCGTATACTGAACAGTTCATATTTAGTAAACTTCATCATACAACCAGGACAAACGCCTAGAGAGAAACTCTCTCTCTCTCTCTCTCTCTCTCTCTCTCTCTCTCTCTCTCTCTCTCTCTCTCTCTCTCTCTCTCTCTCTCTCTCTCTGTGTGTGTGTGTGTGTGTACGTGTCATATGTAATTAGTTTCTTAACCATAAACTTTACCGTGTCTTTAAATTATCATAGATAATTACTTGTTTTGTCCTCCAATCTTAATAGAATGAAGAACATACATACATACATACATACATACATACATACATACATACAAACGAGGACGTGAGTTCATATTCACTTTGTAGTAAAAAAAAAAAAAAAAAAAGCGGGAACATACGCATATGAACACGCTCGGAAAAAAAAAATTGAAGTTGAATCTCAAAGGAAACTGACCTGGAGACGGGGTGTTACACGCATAAGGCTCTTTTCAGTGAAGAGGATTTGGTAAATACGGTTAGGGAAATACATAATACTGTGCTTAATTTTATATAACAGGAAAGCAGAAAACTTTCCTCCTAATAAAAAAAAAAAATAGTCTGGGAATGGAAGGAAGAGAGAGTGTGGTTGGACGAGAAAGCTGGTACCTGGGATAGCAACAACATTCCGTCCCGTAATCCTGAAAAATAGCCCAACCTCTTATAATACATAGAGCCCAAGTCCCGAATGAGGAAAGAATCATTCATTTATCGCACCTGTCGCAGTTACTAGCAAGCTCTCTTGGCCTACGCTGGTCGAAATGAGGACTCGAGTCTATACAATACAAATTAAATGATTGCAGAAGAGAAATGAGTTTATAGTAATATTTAGCGCTATTATAAAGATTGCGCAGTTACAGCATGTAGCAGCATTAATATACCGGAGGGAGGAGGTTTCTTGCACAGGTCCAAAAGAACTGATATGGACATCAATATGTGTGAGAGGTTTTATAAGAAGGCTCAGTTAGACAGAATATTGTGTACTGTTGTAATCTGTGTCTCTCCAATAACCTTAGTTTATTGTAACCTTCATCATCCCTTCTCTGTTTTATTATGTCATTTCTTCTTCTTCTTCTTCTTCTTCTACCATGAATAGTTTTTCTTTATCAGCAGATTTTATCATGTTCATAAGAGGTCACTGTTTCTCACTGGCCTCTTGGAGACTGGTGTTTGATGTTGGTTCAGTGTATTACGGCCGGCTGTCCCTCCTGACGCCAACCCTTACCATTCCTCCGGCACTGGGACTAACACAGTATTAGTAGGCTTACTCCCTCAGTAGCTGGATTTGTGGTCTTTATTCACTAAGGAATACATTTAATTATTATGATAATAATGATGATAATTACGGTGTCTAAATAGATAATCTTGAGGGAACGTTACCTCGATCTTTCTATTGCACAGATGCTATGGGTAATAATAATAATAATGATAATAATAATAATAATAATAATAATAATAATAATAATAATAATAATAATAATAAATTCATCGCTTTCTGTGTCATAAATACTCCCCATTCGAATGGGGGTGAACATTGGAATACATTTATAAAACCAAAGATTAATTAAGATTTGACAACATAGACCTGCCTGCTAATCTGAACAGTACAAAAATGAGAACTGAGATGCACACGTACGCATCCATGAAGATTTAGAAGCGCAGTAGTGTTCAACTGACCTGAACAGAACAGACACGATTCTTAGGCCTTACCTATACAGAACAGGAACGAAGCTTTAGGCCTGACTGGTACAGTACGGGGATGTAGCCTTAGATAACATTAATGCTTTTCTGGTGATATTCTCCGAATCCAAGTTGAAAAGAATATTAGTAATAATAATTTCCCCAATAACAAAGCAAATGCACAATGATGAAATTCCTCTCTCACACAATATATACAAAATGTACCACTATCGCGAGAGTACAACTCTCTTTTCTATTGCTTATCACCATCAGTAAATACATTGCGATTGTATATCACTATTATCTGTTCTATATCTCTTCATTGTAATTAGGCTTGCATCAGTACAGTGTGAGTGTGGAACACTTTTATTTATACATTTTCACTGTAAAATCTTTTATCAGTATGCTGTTGAATGCATAATACTTGTTTATGCATCTTTTCACTGTAACATAACACTAGTATCAGTGTAGTGTGAATGTACAACACTTGTCTCTATATATCTTAGTGTATAGTAAATGAAGACTTAAATCAGTGCATTTTGGATGTACAACACCTATGTATATAATTTCATTTTCCATAAATAACTTGCATCAAGGCAGTGCGAATGGACAACATTTGTTTCTGTATCTTTTCCCTCACGGCTGAAAACTTGCATCACTCGACACCAAATGTGCAACACTTGTCAATATCTTTTCACCGTAAGTCAAGACTTAATGCACTGTGAATGTGCAAAACTTGTTGCTATATATTTTCACTGTTAAGGAAGACTTGCATCACCGCAGTGTGAATGTGCAAAGCTTGTTCGTGTATTTTTTTTTCACTGTAATTTAAGATTTGCATCAACGCATCAATGTATCGGAAATTTAAAACACCTATCTACATCTTTACCTGTAAATGAAAGCTTGCATCATTTGCACTGTAATATAGAACACTTGTCTGTCAGTATTCGCTGTGACTTTAGACTTGCATCAATGTATTACGAATGTAAAACATTTCTTTCTGTATCTCAGTATCTTAACACATGCACGACTGTATTGTAAATGATTATCGCTTTGTGTGATACTGTATATAAATACTGTAAAAAATTCTACCTTGCCAAATTCTAACACAGTCAGCATTTTTAAAGATGATTATAACGTCTAACATTGATCAAGGTCTTGAAGACAATTGTTGGAATCCTTAGAAATTAACTTTTAGTGAGGATATGAGGAATTCGCTACGTGAAAGGAAGTTATAAAAATAATACATGAAGAGTAATAATAAAAAAAAAAGTTGAACTAATAGGGCTGCACTTTTAACCAATCCTGCAGCCCAAAAAAATAAAACATCATTTTTCTAATCGCTTCATCGATATTTTGGTGACACACTGATGGAGTGCCACTTACGCAAAAGCATGAAGATCAAAACGTTGAGCAACAACGTACAGTATGTAGTGTTCATAAATGACTCTTCGCTTCTATCGCTTTATTTATTGGCTCCATCACAAACATTAAACAGTGACATTATAACCAAGTTCAGATGGAAAATGCGCAAGGTCTTCCCGTGAGGGAAATAAATATTGCAGTGTCATCAGCATATAAAATGAGTTGGCATTCCTTAACCACCAATCACAAGCAATTTACAATGACTCAAAAGACGTTCACGAATTGTGCCCTCAAGGAAACCATTACTTTTTTTTTCAGAATACGGAAAAGCATTCCATGGAATTGGGCATACTATAGAGAACTTCCGTGCTTTTTTTATTTTAATTTCGATTTTAATGACAATCCATCCTTGTGTGTGTGTGTGTGTGCGTGAGAGAGAGAGAGAGAGAGAGAGAGAGAGAGAGAGAGAGAGAGAGAGAGAGAGAGAGAGAGTATATATATATATATATATATATATATATATATATATATATATATATATATATATATATATATATATATATATATATATATATATATATATATATATATATATATATATATATATATATATATATATATATATATATATATATATATACTGTCGAATATACACGTTATACTAAGTGAAAACATTCAACGTATGACTAACCTGACCAGTATTCGAACCTTCATCACAGTTAACAATCCATCATGGTGTACAAGGCGTTACCGATTGTACCACTGTTCAAGCTTTTCATCCCCAATCTGTCGATTTCACCTCACAAAAATGCCATAAGGCTTAAAATATTTAATTATTTTACCATTACAAGAAATGTTTAACTCCAAATGTTTTCAGTGAATGCCAATTTACGTATTTCATTTTTCCTCAGGCAATCTTCTCCAGATTCCTACAGCAGCTTTTCATGGCTTTTCTCACCATCAACAACCATCAATAATAATAATAATAATAATAATAATAATAATAATAATAATAATAATAATAATAATAATAATAGGTTATGTATATTAGCACCCAGAAAACGATACCTTATCTGCATCATTTGACTAAACCCAAAAATCATAAGTCCACACATAGACTAATAAGGTGATCTCTATATATCAGTCCTTCAGTTATACTTACTTTTTTAATCAATACCTTTTTTAAAATCTCAAAAGACATTATTTTGTTTCATTCCTTTATATCAATTTTTCAGAGATCCATCTGTAGGCCTATTCCCTCATATGTTTCATTTAACTTTCTCAATCAATTTTTTATGATGGTTCCATAGACATATCAGTGAGCCTATTTCTCCATAACAAACTTGCATTCAGTCTTACTTTCTCTACCGCTGCCTATTCCCAAAACCTCGAAAAACACTTGACAAGCTTACCTTATCAGTCTCTCAGTTTCAGGTATCACCTTAACAACAAGGACAACTTGACACTTTGTGCCAATATTTGGAGCCATCGTCTCAATCAGTTACGCCTTCTTGCCTTGCCTAGTCAACCTTAATGAAGCTTTCACTGCCTTGATAAAAACATCCCACTTGGTAATTCCATCTACAGCTGGTGATATTCCATCCCTCTCTGTTCTCTTATTGCTTTTGCCTGCTCTTCAACTCACACTTAGTATTATTTTACAAAAGTTTTTATTCGTCGTTTTAGCGCTTTACATATTTTTTCCCTATTGCGGAATATCCTTAAAATGTTCATTACATCAGTCTTTCTTGAAAAGGATTCTCCTGTATCATCATGTATCCATATGCATCTTCAGTTCGCACATCTCTCTCTCTCTCTCTCTCTCTCTCTCTCTCTCTCTCTCTCTCTCTCTCTCTCTCTCTCTTTCTTCTTCTTCTTCTTCTTCTTCTTCTTCTTGATTTTTTACTTGCCTGTTGACAGCATACAAAAAAAGGCGGGACATGAAGTTTCGTAATATGAATAAAAACAAAAACTAATTGTAAGCTAAGTTTTGAAGGGAAAACTTATGCCTCCCAAATATAATCCTGTCTGGTATATACGAATGAAAAGTTATCAGCTTATCTGCTCCATAAACAACCTTAACTATAGGTTCAGTCCCCAATTAACCTCGTTTCTAGTGGCAAACACACCAGTAATTAGTCGATGGACCTATTCGGAAAACAAGAACATCACATCTTTATAATTATCAGTGTGATGACAATTCCTTTCTAACTTATCTATCTTTATGTCTATGAATTATCTATATAATATAACAGCAAGTTCAGAGATAAACGAATAATTAATGATAGATTACTGTCGGCGAACTAAAAATAAAAAAAAATAAAAAAAAATTTGCGAAGTTGTGTCTACCATGTCTTTTCTAACATAAACTTGGTGATGTCTGTTCGATACCACAACTAAGTGGTCTAGAACTATAATAAAAAAAAAGTTAGTAGAAAGGACTAATTAGTGCTTGGTGTGCGTGGAGCTGGTAATATCGACAAGCAACGCCCGTCATTTCAAAAGCCACACTGCCCTTGAATTGGCCAGGCCTAGCTGCCGTTAAACAGCATAAACCTTGACATCAAAATGTTTACCAATACTATTAAATTTCGTGAACAAGAATAGCCTGTGTAGTTATTACAAACGATATCTATAGCACAAACGAGAGAAAACATTGGGTAATTTCTCTCATTTTAACCTTATTACTCATACATTCAAATATTATGTAAAAATGCTTGATTAAAGTTACCATGTATATACATGGGTATACATGGGTGGGAGGCTCAGACGCCTGTTACAGAGTTCAATCAATGCTCCAATTAATTAAGTCTTGAAACGAAATTATAATTTTATAACTGGAATCTTTTTTTTTTTTTTAGTTGCACTTTTTGGTTAATAAATATGGAGTGACTTCGCCATGGATCAAAAATAAAAAAGTAATTAAAAAATCTAATATTTTTTACACATATGTGTGTGATTACATTTCATGTGCATATATGCATATATTATTTACTGTAGAGATTAACACCTTTCAAAGACAAAAAAATCCAAATGACATCAACTAATCATGTGTCCATGAATCATCATATGCTCTAGGCAAACACACGGTTGAAAGCATCATAAAAACAATTATTTTGGTTTGAGGCAAATTCATCGTACATCTTTATAATTACAGAGTTTGGCTGCAACTTAGTAGGTGATAAAATGCAGGGAAGAATAGTGGTGTCCCTTGTAAGGCAGTCTTTGTCAAGTCAGGAGATTTAAATACATTGATAGGTGAGTGCAGTCAAGGGTGGAAAGTATATTTAACACACACACACACACACACACACACACACACACACACACACACACACACACACACACACATATATATATATATATATATATATATATATATATATATATATATATATATATATATATATATATATATACAGAAAAACACTTCGTGGCTCGTTGGCTCAGTGCCTGGCTTTCATCCAAGGTTATATTGAATATAGCAAATATGGATAAATTTTAAAGCAATATTTCTAATGTGATATGACAATAACACTTTTTATGTGATAGCCCCTCTTACCTCAGCATAATACAAGTAATGGATAAGTAATGGATAAGAATCTCTACAGGGTCAGTTTTGTTTTTCATTGGGAAAGAATTTTTATAATAATAAAAATAATAATAATAATAATAATAATAATAATAATAATAATAATAATAATAATAATAATAATAATAATAATAATAATAATGTTCCGGTTTTACGTCACGGACTCCCTTTTCAACCAAGGGCTAGAACGGCTGCCTTTTTGAGAAGGACTTGTTTTGGCAGATGTAATCGTTACCCTGAGTGCATGCCCTTGCTAACCTCAGACCGTGACGGGGCGCGAATCCTCGACCTGACGCCTCAGAGTCGCGGACGCTACCGTTTGAGCCACGGTGGCTAATGAAAATAATAATAATAATAATAATAATAATAATAATAATAATAATAATAATAATAATAATAATAAATACATGCATACATACATACATACATACATACATACATATATGCATGTATGTAAGTATGTATGTATGTATGTATGTATGTATGTATGTAAGAAGAATTTAGGTAAACAGTTATACCGCAAAAATAGTAATTAAGAATCTGTAATGAATCTGCCATTACTTAATGTGCTTTTGTTATTATTGTACAATAACCATTTGCTTGAGTGCATTTGCGCGTGCACATGCACGCATATTTTAGTGCTTCTAACGATGTGTAAACTTACCCAATGCTGACATTAAGTAAGTTTTTGCTTACTGTCAACAAATAACAAAAATTGTTTGCTTGTGATGTTGAAAGCAATGATGACAGAGTCATTCGTATGCAGTTCGAAAACAAGATACGATAATGATGACAATAATGATGAAAATTTTGATGAAAATGGGTGATAGTTGCAGAATGCGTAATGATGAAAATACCCTGATATTTACACACTAAATAGCAGTTAAAATATCTTCTAAACACCTGACGATTTACACGTTGTATAAAACGGAAAATACACGATGTGTAATCCAGGTAAACGGCAAATGTATATGATATGTGACGTTGAATACAGCTGATAATTATACGTTGAACAACAAGCAATATTCATTATAAATTTATAAAATACATAAGCTGAAAATATCAGTTATCAAAAGAAAGCA
>JAXCGZ010020843.1:105000-115000 GCA_037179515.1 Halocaridina rubra | reverse complement strand
ACTTCTTAAATTTCCGGGAGGCCTTCACTATATCACTGAGCCTGTTAACTTTTTTTCTCTCCCTATTTTTAGAGCAAGATACTCATTACTCGAGTTTTTGTTCTATGAATTTATATGAGCATTTTTATTTATATATATCACGTGCGTGTGTGTGTGTATGTGTGGGTGTGTGTGGGTGTGGGTGTGTGGGTGTGTGTGTGTGTGTGTGTGAGAGAGAGAGAGAGAGAGAGAGAGAGAGAGAGAGAGAGAGAGAGAGAGAGAGAGAGAGAGAGAGCGCTCTCGCACGTTCTAGCAATCGAGCCTGGCCTTTTTTTTTTTTATACATTTTGATATTTTGCTAAAGTCCAGTCCCTCCTAAAGCAAATAGTGCGAACAGAAAACAGTATATAAATTATAATCATTTATATGTAATTGATCTTTTCTCTCAGGTAATTTGTTTGAGACAGCTCTCTCTCTCTCTCTCTCTCTCTCTCTCTCTCTCTCTCTCTCTCTCTCTCTCTCTCTCTCTCTCTCTCTCTCTCTCTTGTTTATATTCATCCAGTTTAGTGCATGGAGGAAAAAAACATTGCTGGTTCCCTACACTCACTCTTCTTTATACTTCTTACTATTAACTGCGCAGATAATTTATTGGTATTTGAGTTAAGCTCTTTCAACTTGGATACACACACACACACACACACACACACACACATATATACACACACACACACACACACACACACACACACACACACATACATGCATATATATCCATCCTTAATTCTTCAGCTCCATCCTGTCCGTGTTCACCCCTATTATGGGGATAAACAGTGTCATATAAAGTGGGAAGCAATATATATATATATATATATATATATATATATATATATATATATATATATATATATATATATATATATATATATATATATATATATATGGTGTCTACCATTAACACATACTTTTAAAACAAAACACTGCGCAGTAAAATAAATAGGTTGCCTATGAGGGTGTCGAAGGTTAAATTCTTCTGCAATTTTGCGATAAGACCATCCTTCTCGTCCCCTTGAGAGTACCAACTCGATTCGTTCTTCTTTAGACAGAGCCATCATTCGATCTGGACAGGAAAAATAACATAAATAAATAAAATAGTGAAATTTCCTATGTACCCAGACTATTTGGACACCCTGTATATATATATATATATATATATATATATATATATATATATATATATATATATATATATATATATATATATATATATATATATATATATATATATATATATATATATATATATATATATATATATATATATATATATATATACTGTGTGTGTGTGTATGTGCGTTGTTTCGCGTTTGTGTCACTGTCTAGCTCCATTATAAGGGTGAATACAGACAGGCTGGAGCTGGAGAATTAAGGATGGATGCTATTCTTTACGCTCCACTGTGGATTCGATCATGGGCCGGTCATCTCCCGTGGTCCACACACACACACACACACACACACACACACACACACACACACACACACACACATATATATATATATATATATATATATATATATATATATATATATATATATATATATATATATATATATATATATATATATATAAAAGAGAGAGAGAGAGAGAGAGAGAGAGAGAGAGAGAGAGAGAGAGAGAGAGAGAGAGAGAGATCAGAAAGGGGTATTTATCTATTTGTGGATGTATTATACCGCACTAAGTGATTCAAAACATACCCACCTACACAATATAGACTAATACCACTCATGAGTTGACGAGTTGCATCCTTCCTCCGCTGGTGAAGCCGAGTAGCATACATCAAGCGGCCTCGTCACACAGGTTCTGTCTTGAGATTGTAGCTCGCTAATTGGTCGGTGTAGTGACTGCTTTTTCCCTTCCACTTCCGGACTCTATAACTCTCTTTCTGCTTTTGTCTTCTTTAATTCCTGTGACCGACCTCCTTTTAAAAGTTGATCTATCGTCATTTCAGGGCTTAATCCTGCCATATTTTCATATTATTGTTTACTGCTTATCATTCTCTTATTCCTCCCTGCCCTTAAGCTGCTACTTTTTTCCAAATGATATTGGTACCCGGGCCCGATGAGGGCAATTTGTCGTATGAATTTTGGACTTCCATTTGAATTCACACTTTGTAAGATGACTGGGTTATCTCACCGTTTGTCACCACTGACGTAATGTTAAATTACTATGTTATAATTATTAGTACCAGACGGGTACAAGGTAAGAATGGACAAGCAGTGATTCCTTTGCTTATATTTATTCTAGAGTACAACACAACTTCGACACCTCAATGCCCCCACCCTATGACTATCACAATCTATGATCTATTCGTGCCCCTGGCAAAGTTCTAACTAACTGTCTCTGCCCTGGGTGGCTCTTGAAATACCCCCAGGGGCAGGGCGTGGCTTGACATCCAATTCTGCCAATGAAATCAAGTGACATCTAGTCCTGCCAATCAACGCCAGGTTCAAAGTGGAATCCCGCCTACTTCCGGGGAGGAGCTATTGGGCATCTCTCCAGGGCATGTACTTACGTACGGGCCACAAGTTTATGTTTCTTGTGGTTTAGGAAATGGCTAACTTCCTGGCCTTTCCTGCCCTTCTCCTAAGTCTCATGGTTCCGGTCATATATCTCCTTGACACTTTCTACAAACATTGTAATAAAATATCTGTGCCCTCGACCAACCATTACCCCTCAAGATTTGTTACAAGTTTCAGATTCTGGCTTCAGCATGACGGACTGGCTTCAGCATGACGGAAGTCATACGACATCCCTCCCAACCAAAACTGAAATATCTCTTATTTCAGTCGAAGCATGGGCTAATTTTCCGGGAGCTCTTGGACATATCCTAGCTAACATTAGTTTACAATAGAAATGGGGCCGAATTATTTAAGCTATCTTCTAAGAATTCCTATTTCTATGAATCCTAAACAAATTACACAAACATAATATATATAGTATAATTTCAGTGTGTAACTAATATCAAACATTAATTAAGATCAAAAGTCAGTTTAAATCAAAACATTAATTCATCTACTTCTCTCGTTTCTTTAAAAGACAAAATTGAGTTAATTACAGTAGAATTATGACTCATTTAGAACATTAACAAACAATTAAGTAGAGTATTAGCATGTATAAACATGTAAAATGCAATAGACCATAACATCAATAGTAATTTCTATAAGAAACCTTACCTTCATAAATTCTATTCCTATCATTATTAGGGGCATTGATTTGTCTTAAAATTAAGCCTTAAAAACTACTCCTGAAACAAAACATGTTTTACTGTGTGTAAAGTCAAAACATTTACTGTCTCTATATGCAATTACTATTCAGAGACCACTTAATATAAAAACTTAATGAACCTAAAGATTAAATCATAATTCAAATAATAATAATGCTAAAACAAAACACTAATATTATTTAAGCAGAAAACAACTTATTAATCTTAGTTCAAATCATACAATTTATCAATGGCACTTATTCAACACTATATCTAAGGGAGACTCTGAGTTTTCGCTTAAAATTATCTTAAAGCTAGCAAAACAAAACAAAAATAAACATAAAAATAAAAATATTTTGTCTTTTTAGCACAAAAGACGGTGGGGACATTTTCTTTCCCATTTTTTCAGTTCTAATACGGGGGTAACTTTAATTAACTAATAAGGGATTCTTAAATACCCTTCTTTCTCTCTTCACTAAAGTTTGGACATGTATAGGGATTATTTTTCTTTCTCGTTTACGTGGCTTCTAAAGGTATTATTAAAATATTTAAAAATATTTCTGTGTTTCTTTTCCTCTCTTTTCACTACAGTTATGACATGTATGGGGATCTCCTTGTTTCTGGGATTTTCATCAAGATTACATGGTTTTTTTTTTTAAAGTAGTTTAAAACTTTTATTTTTTTTAGGACTGTTCTCCCTTTCTAGGACGACTTTTATTTTCCCTGTCCAGGACGACTTTTAATTTCTCTGTCTAGGACGACTTTTAATTTCTCTGTCTAGGACGACTTTTAATTTCTCTGTCTAGGACGACTTTCAATTTCTCTGTCCACGACGACTTTTAATTTCTCTGTCCACGACTTTTAATTTCTCTGTCTAGGACGACTGTTAATTTCTCTGTCTAGGACGACTTTTAATTTCTCTGTCTAGGACGACTTTTAATTTCTCTGTCTAGGACGACTTTTAATTTCTCTGTCTAGGACGACTTTTATTTTCCCTGTCCAGGCCGACTTTTAATTTCTCTGTCCCTTGCTCATGAATTCTTGCTAGGTGCGATTCCACGGTTTCCCTCGGGGATTCTATTTTTTTCACTCCCTCGCTGTCCTTGCTGCAGGCCCAGGTTTGTTGCCATATCTCCGTTACTCGGATAGGCAAGACAAAAAGGACAAGGACTGGGCCCATCCGCTAATCCTTCCAGCCCGGCTTCCTCGTCCCGCCCTCGGCCGATCTTGACTAAGACCACCACGCAGGAGACCTGCAACGTCACAGCGATTCTCTTCCGTACGGCCATCCACACGTACCTTCGAAGCAGATCTCGGGATGAAAATTTGAACCTCTGTCACTACTACAGTTGAAAGAAAGGTTCCCTATGACTTCAGGGTACCAACAATGGCCATACGTTGGTAATCGAGGCTATACTTTGCCTCCCCTGCAACTGCAAGTGATTGCAATCTCTATTCAATGGGCACTAGGGACTTGTCTGAGCGGACAAAATCTAAAGACTTTTAGAACTTGCAGGTCGGGGCTGCCTAGGAATAGGGTGGTAATGGAAGGTATGTGTCTACACAACTAGATTATTATTCCAAGATACTTAGGGCTTAGCAGCTGCTACATAGCATTACTCTACTATAAATGTCAAAAAGAACAATCATTAAATGCTGAGAAAAGCCACTAAAGAAACATTCTTATTAGCGGTGGCTACAGTAACATCAAGTATGAATTCAGGTAAAAGATACAAATCATCAGGTTACTGCTGATTTCATTTCAATAATAATTGTTAGCAACAGGCCATTGAGAGATAGCAACAATATCAGTCGACATAATAACATTACTAATAATCATGATCAAAATAAGAATAATAAACAATAAAAATAAGTATACTAAATCAGAAATATCAATATATATGCAATGGAGACTGGCATTCAGAAGTAAGAACAGAGTTCTATACTTATACTTCATAGCAATGCACATTCTAACACAGTCTCTTTTAATATTTAAATTCCTGCTGTCATAATCAATGTATATATATAGAGCATAAGTGGCAACTCGCTGGCTCCACAATTTGCCAATGGGAGTTCTATCTATTCTCTAAACAGTTGCGACATGTGGCAAAATTATTTATGCAAATGGCGGTACTACCGATGTCTTATCAGTATTTATGCAATAACAGCATGCAACAATCTATCAACTGAAATAAAATGTAGGCACAATTATCGCCTAGCTTCGCTGGAAAAAACACACAAAAAAATCAAAGACAGCAACGTTCTTTTAGCATTGAACGGAGCCTCTGTGAGGCTCAGAGTCGAGTGAAAGGTAGGAGAGAGAGAGAGAGAGAGAGAGAGGCTGGGCGACCGTGAAATACATTGCGGTTTTCACCCATGTGTCAGCTGAGACTTGCCTTCGTCCTTCAACTTGTAGTGAAAATAAAAAAATCGTCGCAGAGTATTTCTAAAAATAACATAATAAACAAATGAAAGTGAACAAACGTAAGCAATGACTATCAATAGAGTTTTACGTTTATTGCCAGAGGGCTATTCTCATTCCTAATTAACAAAAAACAAAAGCAAAAAGAACTTAGTGTACAACTGCAGAACTGTTGAAGCATAAATCCATTCCTTCCTGTTTAATCCTGATAAGGACTTTACTGTAACGGCATACACATCCTCGTCTATAATGACAATTCTTTTCTTGCTATAAATCAGAGGGTTGAGTCGAAGCACACACACTGATGAAATTAAAGCAAAAGACCAAAATCATATGTGACAATATCTTTACTACGATCAACAAAAGCACAAATATCTTTTTTTTTCTTTTTTTTTAACCGACGTCTTATAATGACTTAAATATCATTGGTTTTAAATTTAGAACTCAGCGGATAATCTCTAATAATCTCAATTATCTTTAATTAGCTCAATTGTAATCTAAAATTCATGAAAATGATAGGGATTAACCATGGTTATCTCTAGATAATCTTTTCAGAATCCTTTAAGTAAGATTTTAAAGATTTCTTCAATACAAAAAGAACTATAACAAAAACGGGTATCTAAGAATATAAAAAGTCTATCTCTGTGTATGCAATAATAAAAACAAAAAGTATATTTCATTAGCAACAGTAAAGAATGCATTTTGCTTAAACTTCAAAATCTCGTACGGAGTTGTACATAAACAATTCAAACATAAAATATATATATTCTTTTACTATCTCGAATTTGACTTATAACTGCTCTGTCTGTTTGCTTTTACGGGGGTGCGCATGTGGGCGCTGTTTTCTCCCCTGTTCTTTTGGCTTCTGGATAAACTTCTGCTCTCTCAAATACGGGATACAGCTGTGTAACATTCTTGTTGTCATTTCGTGTCAGCTCTCACTCTTTCTTTATGACCAAGCTGATATAATTTTGATAAAACATTATCATGGCTAAAACTCGCAAAGTTTTATTTTATCAATCTAACATATCTCTTCAGACAGATAATGTATATACTGCAGCTAGCAAAGAAAATAAAGAATCATTCATAGATTCACGTCCTTTATCACGTAACATCTATCTTGGAATCTCTCGGAAATCGAATAATAATCTCAATGGTGGAGTAGGGGACAAAACAAAAATAAAACAAACTCGGCATTTCAACCATATCTGGGCAGGTGGAGAATTACCTTCTCAAACATATCCCTCACTAGATATTGCAACAGCGCATCACCTCCCATAAATACACTCTGATATGGCATGCAGAAGGACCTGGCGGAGCAGGGGAACGATCCTTGCAGACTCCCCAATCATGCTTCCTAACGGTGCTTTCCGCGATTTCACCCCCTAGAGCAACCCCCCATTATACCCCCAGTCATTCATACTCATTCTCTGCCTCACTCGCTGCATCACTTACAAAACAATCGTCCCCTTTCTGTAAAATTCCCTTTAATTTACAACGTTGGTTGTAAGAAGAGTAAGGGTGAAATCTCGGTTGGGCCGGACGGTCACAGACTGCCTCACTAGTCCTAAGTCCCATTCTAACGAACAAACAAACATTCTACTCCCTTGAAGCTACGTTTGGGTGACACTGAAAAACCTTCCCTATTCTAGGACAGCACAAATTACTCTAATTTACTCTTACTTTCGCCTGCATAGCGCGAAATAAAAAACTCATCTCTAACTAATATCACGAAATTTCTTATTCTTCAAAAAAAACATGCCACACACGTATCGTAATATTAATTCCCCATCATCATAACACAAAAAGAACGATCTGTCGTTTATGTCTTTCTTTCGCTAAAACATTACTCCCGCGGATAAAAAACAAACAAAAAAAAGAAAAAAACTTAAAAACAGGCGCAATCTTAACACTCTATTTCTTACGCTTTAAGAAATTTATATAAAAATGATTTTACACGTACTTTAAAATATCAAGGATCAGTACAATTACTACAGATTTATAATAACGAGGTTGGGAGATCGAATGGTCACTTCCACATTCCTTTCTCGAAAATCACACGTGTTCTAAGTAAAACCTTAAAAGCAGATTCAAGTATATTACTCACTATAATTCTTACACTTAAGAAATTAATATACTGTAATAGTGATTTCACGTGCGTTAAATTTGTCAATTAAAAATCGATACATTCGCGTTCTTAAAATTCAATCTAAGCATTAATACAAATAAATGGAACACACTTCCAACGAAATTTCTTTACATTACTCAAATTATAACAAAAAACGGAGTTTATTACTGCTTATAGCTATTAGTACAAATTATCCATGTTAGTAATGGGTACAGAAATTCTACTTTTATCAACTTATTAGGCGCTACACCCCTCATAGGCGGGTTGGCTGAGTCAAAGCATAACTACAAGATAAAATGGCGGCGTCCACCGACCTCAATTTCTTTTACTAATTGTCCCATTACTCACTGGATACAGATCACAAGTACTTAGCTATTTTAAGGAGGTGGTCCTGAAGAACTTCATGGCAGAAGGCAAGGAAGGAGGGGGTTCTCCTTCTTCTCTTCGAGTAAAATCGACGAATCGCCGTCTTCTTGGTCGGATCCGGCAACTTATACTTCTTGTAATGGGCATTTTCACTCAATGCTCCGATCACACTTCGGCTTACTAAGAAATATCTTAGGAATAGTTCCTTCAAAGTTTTATAATATTCTCTATTTGACCACTCGTCACTTCTCATCCGCAGACCCAAGTATTTCAGGAAGTCGGTCGCGGGAATTATGGACGGACATTCACGGTCTTTTACATTTGCGCCGTCGAGGTATAAAAGTGAATTTTTGACTCGAGGCGTCTTTACAACCAGGGCACGGGGTGGGGGCATGGCCTGCTGCGTTCCCTGTGTCACCACGGGGTTCGGAGCGGCCGGCTGTTCGTCGATGTTTGAGGCGTCGGTTTCACTGTCGGCGTCGACCAAGTTCCTTCTCGACGGAGCGGCGTCGGCAGGAGTTTGTAGGCGCCACACGTGCTCCTCCAGTTCGAGAATTCTCCGGTGTTTGGCCTCGTCACTCATTTCTTGAATTGGGAGATGTTGGATTTCTGCTTTTGCCATTCTTATTTTCTTTTCTTTGCACTGGTTTCTTCTGATATGAGAGTCTCTTTGTATGTTTTCCAGGCGTGATGATCCGTACTGCGCTGCCACCAAGTTGTCGTATGAATTTTGGACTTCCATTTGAATTCACACTTTGTAAGATGACTGGGTTATCTCACCGTTTGTCACCACTGACGTAATGTTAAATTACTATGTTATAATTATTAGTACCAGACGGGTACAAGGTAAGAATGGACAAGCAGTGATTCCTTTGCTTATATTTATTCTAGAGTACAACACAACTTCGACACCTCAATGCCCCCACCCTATGACTATCACAATCTATGATCTATTCGTGCCCCTGGCAAAGTTCTAACTAACTGTCTCTGCCCTGGGTGGCTCTTGAAATACCCCCAGGGGCAGGGCGTGGCTTGACATCCAATTCTGCCAATGAAATCAAGTGACATCTAGTCCTGCCAATCAACGCCAGGTTCAAAGTGGAATCCCGCCTACTTCCGGGGAGGAGCTATTGGGCATCTCTCCAGGGCATGTACTTACGTACGGGCCACAAGTTTATGTTTCTTGTGGTTTAGGAAATGGCTAACTTCCTGGCCTTTCCTGCCCTTCTCCTAAGTCTCATGGTTCCGGTCATATATCTCCTTGACACTTTCTACAAACATTGTAATAAAATATCTGTGCCCTCGACCAACCGTTACCCCTCAAGATTTGTTACAAGTTTCAGATTCTGGCTTCAGCATGACGGACTGGCTTCAGCATGACGGAAGTCATACGACAAATTTTCTGTACTAGCCTGCTGGCTAGTACAGTGGTATCGAGCTGGCTTTGCATTCACGAGGTCGAAAGATCGGTTCCCGTCCAAGACCGAGAGTTTAAGCTGTTTCCTGGCAGGTACTGTTGTGGTTGGGTACCACAGTGAGGGGTTGGGGCTTGCCCCGGCTGACGAATACCCATTGTAGTGTAATGGAAGGAAAGGTTTATTATTATTATTATTATTATTATTATTATTATTATTATTATTATTATTATTATTATTATTATTATTATTATTATTATTATTATTATTATTATTATTATTATTATTATTATTGTATCACACTCGAAAAAAGTAAATAAATAGATATACAATTTATGAATAAGATATATAAATAGATATAGCACTAAATGAAGGCGTAAGTAAATAAACAGATAAATAAACAAATAAGTAAACAGATAATTATCTGAAT
>JAXCGZ010020843.1:97500-100000 GCA_037179515.1 Halocaridina rubra | reverse complement strand
TACTGATCATTCTGTATGAAAAAAAAAAAATACGTAAAAGAGTGAATCACAAAATAAGAGAATAACTATATAGTTATATGACTATTTAGACATCTAAGCAAATCAACACAGAGAATATGCGAATAAACATGTGCAAAATTAAACGACTTAATAAATGAGAAAAAATAAACAAAAGATAAATGAATAAGAAGAAATTAAAAAAAAAAAAAAACGTCTTCTGTACGAGATGTGACTACTTTCACCAGTGCCTCGGCTGTCCTTGTGAGTCACTACTAACTGATGACCTTCAAACTCCAAGACCCTAACACTTGACCAAAAATCTCATGCCGGTTTCACACCAAAGTGGCACGTCGCACGTGACATGCCACGTGGCACGCCACTTGAAATCGAACATTCTGAAATATATGAAACCTTTCACACAGAAGTGGCGTGACGCGTCCATCTGCCACGTGCGACTTCACTCTGAGAGTGGCACGCAAGTCGCATGTGGCACATGGGACGTGTCACGCTACTTCTGTGTAAAAGGCTTCATATATTTCCGGATGTTCGTTTTCAAGTGGCGTGCCACGTGGCATGTCACGTGCGACGCGGCACTTTGGTGTGAAAGTGACCTCAGTCGTCCTTATGATTACAACACCTGTTGGTTCTTACTTGACCTAGATGTGTAGCCTACTTAGCGCACGAGGAAGTAATCCTAAAGGATACATAAACCTAAGGATGATCGAGTACCACATCCTATGCGTAATGTCATTGCTCTTTCTCCTAAAGAATTATTTAGGTCTCTGCAGCTTCATAGAATATGGTAAGCCTACTTTAAACCTATATTTGGCCCACTCTGCTCTAGGCCAAACCTCTAAATTCCTTATGTACTAGCTAGAGTCTCACACAAGGTTACTAGTAAATGTGAATCATGTCATTCAGCCAGAAGTAGACTAGTTAATTGCTTAACAACAAACATGTGGAGTAAGTGGTACAAGCTTGGTGTGCCTTTACAAACAGTATTTCACAACTAGTTAAAGGATATATGAACCTACAAAGCGGTACAGGGTTGGTTCGAGTCGCAGCCTGTATTAAAAAAAATAATAATAATAAAATAAAATACCGGTATACAACAAAATCTTGAAGGAAATAAGAACAAAAAGGGTTTCAATCACACCATTAATTCCGTAAAACCAAGACTGGGCTACAAATTCCCACAGAAAATAAGAACTCAAGTAGCTGTGATTCCTTATCAGGGAGAATTAAGTTTCACATCCTAAAGGAAATATCTGATGTTTCACAAGCTGATTGAAAAAATGTACGAGAAAAATGCCTTGTCATGCCGGAAACATAATTAGGACACACCTGTTTAAAGCTACTTCAAAACCAGTTTAACATAATGACTAATATGCATGCACAAGTGATAATAATAATGATAGAAAATAACTAGTCACTCTCATTACTTTTAATCAAGTACCTGAAACCATAAATCATATGACCTAATGACCTTGATCTTTGACCTTCACAGTAGACTTTGTATTCACCAAGAGCGAAAGAAGGTTTGGGTTGAATGTGGCTTTCAATATTAAAGAGAACTTATTAGGGAGTTTGTACTGTTGATATTTTGAACCTGTAGCCTTGCTCTTGTTTTCCATATTCCATGAGGCAGGTTATTTGTTTCTTAGTAAGAGTATTGTTATTTATACATACTAATCAGAGAATGGTCTTGTTTTCCATATTCCATGAGGCAGGTTATTTGTTTCTTAGTAAGAGTATTGTTATTTATACATACTAATCAGAGAATGGTCGAGATTTTATTAGTCAGAGTAATTAGGAGCTCTGTTTATTTATCATGATGGCATCGACATGACAATTATATGGCGACGAGGCTGTTGGTGGAGAAGGAAGTACACTGAAGAGAGGCCAAAAAATGATCCCAAAGTAGTCATGAGAAAATGCATTGGGGAAAAAAAGCTGAACTTGAATATGGGCCATTCATAGACAAGATTTCCCCATGGGGAGCAGAAATATGTGTGATGTACAGTGTAACACCACCCATATCCGGGCCAGTGAGTAGACTGAGGCCTCTGTATTTGGTTAGGAAAAAAAGTACATATGACTTTCAAAATAACTCGTTCAAATGTCCTGAACTGAATCATAAAGCATAAATCTTTGTAGTGATTCATATAACTTTGCTCTGTAAAGGAAATGTCTTGTGTGCAAATATAGAGATATGAATTAAGACGAAATAGAAAAAATAAATATATGTACATTCCTTACACTGTTAAATTTTTTACTGTTTCTTTACCCGCTTTCACTGTGGATAACCCAAGAAGCGTAAGGGGGGATTGTATTGACTTTTTATCCCCAATGGAATAAGACAGGAGATATAGCGTGATTTAACTCTCTGGTGTCTTGGTGTGCTTTGACTTTGACACTTCCCTTACAAGGGTTACTTCAGCCACTGAATATGTATGCATGATAAGATGGTAAAATATCCAAGATAGGAGGATGTATACTG
>JAXCGZ010020843.1:80000-82500 GCA_037179515.1 Halocaridina rubra | reverse complement strand
CATCAGATAAAGATTTGGTGCTATATGTATGATCTGAAAAATACAGTTAGTGTGTATTGTTTTAGGAATGTGGCAAAATGAGTGTCAAGTAAGTCATGTTTACTTATATTAAATGCATCTGCTCAAAGAGCCGCCAGTCAGGCTGCCTTACTGAAGAGAAAAATAAGGAAAAAATGTGAAACAAGCTTTTAAAGAGCATCTTGTTGATAAGGTCGCATTTAGTTTTGAACAGTACCTGTTGCAAAGATTTTCACATTCCAGAAGAGATGATGCAAAATTTCAATAACAGTCTGTATTACTATGAGATTCAACACGGGGAATGGGATAACAGTGAAGCTGAAGAAGTGTGTTTCTCAGCTGCAATAATCCATGTAAAATACATGATTAATTTTCGGATCCGCCATTATTTCTGTAAATTTCAGAGAGACTGTCATTTTTCTGTTATTTTCTTGAATAATGTATGTCAAATATACGGTTCCATTTCAGTTTTTTATTTTAAATTCGCAATTGCCATACAGACCTATTTTTCAAACTTTGTTTGCTAGGGAATGCCATGAATCACAGCCACAGTTGCCATTTGAGCACCTGAACACCTGCCAAACCTGCCCGGAGCATCTGTATACTTTTACCAGACCATCAATAAATAATGCAACTCATAGTGCAATCTGTATGCGGCGTGTATGAAGCAAAGGTGGTGGATATCAGTATATATTTATCTATATCTCTGTATTTATATATATATATATATATATATATATATATATATATATATATATATATATATATATATATATATATATATATATTTATTTATATATATATATATATATATATATATATATATATATATATATATATATATATATATATATATATATATATATATATATATAGAGAGAGAGAGAGAGAGAGAGAGAGAGAGAGAGAGAGAGAGAGAGAGAGAGAGAGAGAGAGAGATCAAAACATAGATAGACAAACCCATATCCCCACAGTACTACAGGCGGAGATCAGGAAAGTTATCCCAAAACTATGTAGGCTGGCTAGCAACCAAAGGTCAATGAACCATACACAGTCAATATTTTAGTCCTGTGAGCTAATTGTGTGTGTATAGAATAAAAATTCATCGTTGCCCATACACTCTTTCCATGTACTCGTATATACGAAGATGCTATTACCCTTTTAAGAAGGAGGCTAAGTCAAAGAACACCCATTCATCCTTTTATTACTCACCGCCAACACATTCATCTTACTATCCTCTCACGATCATGCTACCAAACCCCTCCCTTCTAGGTTCATTAGTTCCACAACCATTGCAAATTCAGAGACCCATTGACTAAAGTTCTGGTTGCATTTCCCCACCAGAATCCCCTCGATTACCTTGACTCTTCTTGAAAGGTAAATACAAAAGTACGTATTGTAAGATTTCACATAGCAATCATATATATATTATATATATATATATATATTATATATATAATATATATATATATATATATAGAGAGAGAGAGAGAGAGAGAGAGAGAGAGAGAGAGAGAGAGAGAGAGAGAGAGAGAGAGAACAGCCATGCAAATGTTCTCGTGTATATCTGCTCCTAATATATATCTCAATTTTATACTGAACTGTTATTTTAGAATTGTAGTGACGTATGGAGAGTACGTAGAAAAAAGTATGCCTTGTATTTCGTCTTGTATTTTTTGGAGTGAATTGTACCTTAATTAAAAAGTCCTGTGACTGCAACAAGTACTCAATCCCCCCAGCTCTAACCTGCCTGTGTCCACCCACGTTCGAATGGGGACCACATGTGACATAATACCAATAAAAATACATTTCTAATATGTAAACATGGTCTGAAATCTATGTTAATGTACCTAATATTACATGAATTCTTTTATGCAATAACCGAAAGCAAATATAGATATGAATATACAAGAATTTCCCTTATGGATAGCAACTATAAGGGCTCAATTTCCATATCTTTCGAAGCCAGCGTTTCAAAGCGTAATATGGTGAATAGCTATATAAAATAATAATAATAATTATAATAATAATAATAATAATAATAATAATAATAATAATAATAATAATAATAATAATAATAATAATAATAATAACAATAATTATAATAATAATAATAATAATAATAATAATAATAATAATAATAATAATAATTAATAATAATAATAATAATAATAATAATAATGATAATAATAATAATAATAATAATATTTATCAGGATTTATAAATAAATGATTAATTTAAATAATTCTGAAACCACTTATATGTATTCAACATTGGTGAGTCCTTGTTTTAAGATGGATAATGTTCAAGATGTCCACTAAACCCTCCACAGTTATTATCCTCAATGCAATTTCTTCAGATAGAATTTCTGTATTAGGGAAATTAATATGAAAATATTTAAGAACCGAAATTTCTAGCTTCGTATCACTCTATTGTTTCTTAAGACGAAGCTTCCAGAAAGAGCAATATTATTATTTTTCTA
>JAXCGZ010020843.1:67500-75000 GCA_037179515.1 Halocaridina rubra | reverse complement strand
GCAGAGATTCAGAATAAGAGATGCAGTGTCTACATGAAAAAGGTTAGCAGTAGGGTTCCACAGGGATCAGTTTTAGGGTCACTTTTGTTCCTTATATATGTATATGAATTGCCGGAATCAGTAAATGCACTTTTGAATATATTTGCAGATTATACAAAGACTGCCTGCTGGCTAGTACAGTGGTAACGCGCTGGCTTCGCATTCACGAGGTCGAAAGATCGGTCCCCGTCCAAGACCGAAAGTTTAAGCTGTTTACTGGCAGGAACTGCTGTGGGTGGACATCACAGTGGGGGGTTGGGGCTTGTCCTGGCTGACGAATACCCATTGTAAAATGGAAATAAAGTTTATTATTATTATTATTATTATTATTGTGACGAGAGAGTGAGACAATGATAGTGATAAAGAACTTCAGGAATACCTGGAGAGTCTGCATGAGTGGTCAGACGAGTAGCTAATGAGATTTAACGTTTCAAAATGTAAAGTAATGACAATGAGCAAAAGTATAAGAAAAGCAAAGTTTGGATATTCCGTACCATAAGAGGAATTTCATGTATATATATATATATATATATATATATATATATATATATATATATATATATATATATATATATATATATGTATATATATATATATATATATATATAGTATATATATATATATATATATATATATATATATATATATATATATATATATATATATATATATATATATATATATATACTAAGGGTTAGAACGGTTGCCCTTTTGCGTAGGACTTGTATTGGCAGATGTAATCGTTATATATATATATATATATATATATATATATATATATATATATATATATATATATATATATATATATATATATATATATATATATATATATATTATGTGTGTGTGTGTGTGTGTGTGTGTGTGTGTGTGTGTGTGTGTGTGTGTGTGTGTGTGATTACCTAATTGTGATTACCTAATTGTGTTTACGGGAAAGAGCCCAAAGCTCGTATCTTCCCGTCTCCTCATCGGTTCCATTTTATACTTAGTCATACTTATCGTACCTGTCCTTAAAACTATGGATTGAGATAGCATTAACTACCTCCTCGCTTAGCGAATTCCAATTATCAACTACTCTTACACTGAAAAAGTATTTCCTTACATCCTGCAAAGAAGTTTTCTTACCAAGCTTCAAACTATGACCTCTAGTTCTAGAGCCAGCCATATCGAAATATCGATCCCTATCCACTCTATCATAACCATGAAGGAATTTAAAGACTGTCACCATATCCCCCCTCACTCTTCTAGCTTCGAGTGATGGTAAGTCTAATTCCCTCAGCCTCTCATCATAACCGAGATTGCGTATTTCTGGCACCAGTTTCGTGGCATGTCTTTGAACTTTTTCAAGCTTAGCTATGTGCTTTTTCAAGTGCGGATTCCAAAAGGGGGCTGCATATTCGAGTTTTGGCCTCACATAGGTTACATAAATATTTATGAACATTTCCTTGTCCATGTGCCTGAAGGCTACCCTTACATTTGATAAGAATGCATATGCTGCCCTTACTACGCCATTTATATGTATTTCTGGAGACAAATCTGCCAGTATGTTTACTCCTAGATCTCTCTCATTTTCTGTCTCTTGAAGTTGTACTCCAGCCACCGAGTAGTCAAGCTTGGGCCTTCTTGCACTTGTACCCATTCTCATTACCTTACATTTTGAGGTATTGAATTTCATTAGCCACTTTTCTGACCACTCATGCAGATTATTTAGATCCTCCTGAAGTTCTCTACCATTGTTCTCGTTTTTTGCTTTCTTCACAATCTTTGCATCATCTGCAAACATATTCATGAATGAATTTACACACTCTGGTAGGTCATTTACATATACAAGGAACAAAAGTGGCCCTAAAACTGAACCCTGTGGAACTCCACTACTAACTCTTCTCCATTCAGACACTGAGTGTCTTACTCTAACCCTCTGTTCCCTTCCTTCTAAGTAAGTTTTTATCCATTCCAAAACATTTCCACCTATTCTAGCCATTGAGTGCAGCTTCCTAATAAGTCTCCCATGTGGGACAGTGTCAAACGCTTTCTGGAAGTCTAGGAATATGCAATCTGCCCAGCCCTCTCTTTCCTGTAAGAATTGGCTTACCTCATCATAAAATTCTAATAAGTTTGTTACTGTTGATCTACCTTCTCTGAAGCCATGTTGCCTCACTGACAAAAAGTTGAAGGATTCCAAGTGAAGAGAGATATGTTTCCTTAGTAGTTTCTCCATAACTTTGCAAACTATGCTGGTCAAGGAAACTGGTCTATAGTTCAGAGCCGTATCCCTCCTTCCCTTTTTGAAGATAGGTATCACATTTGCTTGTTTCCAGCATCTTGGAATCTCCCCCGACTCCAGTGACTCCTTAAATATGATACTTAGTGCCACTGATATTGTGTTTGCACATTTTTTAAGCACATGAGGGGATATGTCATCAGGACCTGTAGCTTTATGAACATCTAAATCCATCAGTGCTTTGCATACCTCTGTGGCTGTAAGGTTGATGTTCTCTAATACCGGCCCTTGAGCTTCTATCACTGCAATCTGAGGGGGTGAGGTATTTTCTACTGTAAATACTGACTGAAACTCCTTGTTCAATTCTTTGCAGATCTCTTCGTCCGTCTCAGTGATGCTTCCATCCGCTCTCTTTAGCCTTAAAACCTGTTCTTTTACCTTCAGTTTTCCTCTGATAAAGCTGTGGAAAAGCTTGGGATTTTCTTTAGCCTTCCTGGTGATGTCCCTCCCATAATCTCTCTCTGCCTCTCTCCTTTTACTTAGGTAGTCATTTCTTGCTCTTTTGTAGGTTTGCCAGGCATTTATGTTTTTTCTCCTCCTATACCTTTTCCAGCATTTGTCTCTCCACTCCTTAGCTCTTTTACACCCATTATCGAACCATTTCTCTCTGGCATGAATTACACCTACTTTGGTGACAGGTATGCAGCAATCTACTATCTTCCCATATTTCTCACAAAAGATGTCATACATTTCTTGTACAGATTTGTTGTAAAATAAGGTTCTCCAGTCAATAACTGCAAAAAGCTCATTCATTTTGATGTAATCTCCTTTCGGATAGTTCCTCCTCATGTCCTCAGTGCCTCTACTCTCAGGAAGAATATCTTCAATGATATACTCCATCAACAACACACAGTGGTCACTCTTTCCAATTGGTGGTTCATACTCAATATTTTCAATATCCAACACATTATCTGTGAACACTAGATCAAGTAGTGATGGCTCATCCCCACCCCTGGCTCTTGTTGGTTCCATTACATGTTGGTGTAGGAAATTCCCTTGTACGCAATCTAGGAATCTTGCCCCGAATGAGTCCTCACTACTGTGTGGATCAAGATTTATCCAATCTATCTCTTTATGATTAAAGTCTCCCATAATCAAAATCCTACATTTTTTCTCCCGTGCCATGTTAACAACTGAGTTTATGACTTCAATCGTACCTATATGACTTTCCTCATAAATTTCAAGCCTATTTTGGTTCCTTGGTGGGTTGTATACAACAGTTATTATAATGCTCTCTGACCCAGTATTTATGCGAGCAACAAGAAATTCCCTGAACTCACTTTCTATAGCCAAGTTTATTTCTTCAACTTGAATCCTCTCACTTATGAGCAGTGCTATCCCTCCACCAGTCCTCTCAGATCTTTCAACCCTTAGTATTCTGAAGCCCTTAGGAAAAACTGTGACACTGTTTATGTCCTCACTCAACTTAGTCTCTGTAATTGCTACTATATCTGCCTTACTGTTGTGAATCCTATCTTTTAATTCTACTACCTTACCAGCTAATCCATCAGCATTTGTATATAACAATCTTAATGAGGCCCCATCCCCTGATCTTCTGTCATTATCTTCTTTATCTCCCCTTTGTCTGGAAGTATTCTGTAACGAAAATTTTTCTTCTCTTCTTCATTTCTCTCATCATTTAACCTTCTTGCCTCTTGCAACAAGTTTTTGATCTTTCCCATCTCTTCCTGTGTTCTGTATCGTCTAATGAACACTTCTTTGCATTCTTGAAGGTCTTTTAGACTTTTTTTTCTCAACAATATTTCCCTACATGTTTCCCCTCTCTCAAAGGTTACTTTTGTTGGTCTCGGCTTTCCTTCCCTCGAATACTTACCTAGTTGGTGTATGTTTACAATATCCTCAGGACCACATACTACTCCAAGCTTTCTTATCAGGTCTACAACCTTAGCTTTATTTTCTTCAAGTCTCCCCTGCCATGTTGGCTCCTGGGATTCACTTATGCCTGAGATTACCACTGTCTTCTCCTTATCAAGTGCCTGTCTGATGAGTGGGTTTGCCCTTTCCATCACAACGTCTTTCATTTTTTCGATTACTGTCTCTTTATAGTCAACTGTTTGTATGTTTTCCAGTGCCACCACCTTTACAGCCTCTTTTACTGCCACATTCCCCTTTAGTGCATCAGCAAAGGACGTTTCCATGGCATCATTTTCCATATTCAGCTCCTGGAACTCTTTTCTGAACTGTTCAATGTTTTCCTTAATCTGGACATTCCAAGCAGCAATCTCGTCTCTCTCAGAAGAGAGCAGTGAACTAACATCTAATTCCTTTAGGTTGTCATTCAGCTGTTTGTTTAAATGTATATTTATTGCTTTTATGAGAGAACATTATGGATAAGTATGAGTTTCTTAAAGAGTATAATCAGTTGTAGACTGGTAACCATGTGTGTGTGTGTGTGTGTGTGTGTGTGTGTGTGTGTGTGTGTGTGTGTGTGTGTGTGTGTGTGTGTGTGTGGTGTGTGTGTGTGTGTGTGTGTGTGTGTACTACATCAAAATGAGTGCGCTCCTTTTAAAAGTTTATTAATTTATACTTGTACATAACATGAGAGAGAGAGAGAGAGGAGAGGAGAGAGAGAGGAGAGAGAGAGAGAGAGAGAGAGAGAGAGGAGAGAGAGAGAGAGAGAGAGAGATTAAAATTATTTTGGTCCCTCTAAATTTTAGAGGGACCAAAATATTTTAGTCTATATTATTAAGATTTGGAATTACATTAGTTGTGGTCAAATTTATATACGTTTTCTTTCATACATTGAACCATTAGAGAAAACTTTCCCAGACATGCGAGGTGTCGAATTCACTAAAATATGTTGAAATATTCTTAGGATAAATTTCAAGCTTTAGAACATGGTTACCAGTCTACAACTGATTATACTCTTTAAGAAACTCATACTTATCCATAATGTTCTCTCATAAAAGCAATAAATATACATTTTAATGCATATTTTGTTGTATTTATAAAAGCAAATGTATTAATCTTAATTAGAAAATTGGAAAAATATGGTGTTTCTTTTTGTAAGTTGCTTTTATTTAGATTGGCTACTCCGCCAATACAGCTAAGTCTACCGTATGGATAGTTACTAAAGTGTTAGTGAATGAGGCTGTTGGAGAGGCGTCCAAGGCTGTGCAAAATGTACCCTACTCGAACCCAGACACATTTATCACTGGGTGTTATGCTGCCCTGTCTGTGGGGTAGTCCGTAGGTGGCGTTAGTGACGTCACGAAATGTTCTCTGATGGAGTGATGTGAAAAAGACAGCGAAGGCGCCTTTTCGAAAATGCTTCTTCTTCTTCCTTTGTTTGTTAATATCATTCAAATATTCTTTATAAACAAACAATGGCAGGCTCCAAGCGAACGCGTAACATTTACATTGTTAGCAAATGAGATCAGTAACTTAGAGAAACAGTTTAATAATTTAGATATTATGTATTGATCATTAAATAACATATTCCCCCCCTTTCATTAACTGCATGACAGATCCATACGCAATTCTGGTGTATTTCTTAAAAACAGCTTTATTTTTTTAATGAATCTGAATACTCATTAAATAAATTTAGCTATAATGCATGCTAAATTATTTCTTTGTATATATTATAATAAGAAATGATCATATATTTTTTTTCACCTGCAAAAAAAAAAAATCTCCCACGGAAGAGGGAGTATAGAAAAAAAATATCGATGGGGGAGAGAGAGAGAGCAAGCAAAATGAAGAGACAGGTGAGTCTCTAAAATTTCGATTTTTCCAGCCGAAACAACAAACGGGAGATAACAACAGGTACATAGATACAAAGCAGACATATATATATATATATATCATTTTATTGGTAAAGTTAGTCCAAAGTCTCCCAACAGACTCGCGATTCCTTCAATAAATGAGGTTTTAAACCTCAAAAGGTGCAATCCTCCCACGTCCCAAGGCAAGTCTCGAAGTCGCTTTCCTGCATTGGTGGTAAACAGGACCTCATAAAGCGAAGGGATGAACAGCAGAAAACGGACGAGATTCGCAAGAATTTGCACGGACTCAAGGTGGACTGAAGATGCCATCACTTCCTCCTCACCCATTAATTCCTCATTAATGGTGCCCTCTTCTATGGTCCTTAGCTAGGGTGTCACACAATGCAAGCAACAGGAATGCTCTAGACTTACACATTTTCCACACTATATCTGTATAGATGGGGGACTAAAGCATTTTGTATATCCTATCGGTGGGACCTCCATTTAGGGTACGAATGTGGGCGGGAAGCATTGGCGGGAGGGGGTTACCTATAACAACAGTCTGGAGTCAAGACGGGGTGCAAAATTACGTTGCTTGATGGTGGGGGGAGTTTCACGTGCAACAATATCCCCCATAACCCCCCCCCAAACTGCATTGTTCGTCGAACACCCAAAAGTCTTCATAAAACCACCCCAAAATTCGATTACACAAAAGTCATTCAAAACTTTATCTGTTCATATTTGCATTACAAAATATTATAAATAATATTGAATGAGTACCTTCTAAACAATTAAAAATATATATATTTAATTAAAATGGTTAAGTAATATGTACGGTTCTTGAAGACCTAATTTCAGACATAGGGAAGTTTATGTTTGGGGTTAAAATTAATATTTTCTTTTTTTAGATAAATACGGCATATGTATATTGGTAATCTTTCAAGGTATTTTACAGACTTATTTTACGATAATTAACGGAAATATTAAAGTCACGCGCAAAATACGCAGAGACATCATGATGAAAAGAGTTGACAAACATTCTAACACACTCCGGCACGTGAAGGCTCACACAGTCACGTGATAACACACATACGAACAAAAATGAAAAGAAAATATTAGAAAAAAAAAACATAAATATATTACTTTTTTCAAATTAAAAGGAACTCTAGATTATTTAATAAGCAAAATATATTTTGAGTTGTGGACATATTGACTAATTATATATCTTCACAAGTGTTTTTCGTGTAGGGCGGAGATGGTTACCAGTAGCTACTTTTTTTTCTTCAAAATTTAAGCTAGAGGAAAGGGCTAAACTTTGCATTTATTCAATTCATAAATATAAGAAAAAATTAAATATATATAAATCTATAAACAATATATCTGAAGATATTTCTAGAGAGAAAGAGAAAGTTTCAAATGACGACAGTTCTAGATTTCAAGAGCCAGTAGCAAAAT
>JAXCGZ010020843.1:60000-65000 GCA_037179515.1 Halocaridina rubra | reverse complement strand
AATAATAATAATAATAATAATAATAATAATAATAATAATAATAATAATAATAACAATTATTATTTTTTTCCTTGTCAAAGTAGACCAATTTGTTTCTCTATTATCATTTTTGTGTCTAATATTTACGGGTTTCCTTTCTTTTTTAGATCGAAAATTCGCATGAAAGTGTTGACCACTTTGCTAATAGCGGGGCTGCTTTTAGCATCTTTGGTGCCGAGTAGCGAAGTCAGAAGTTTCAAAAAGTTCTTTAAAAAGGTGGTCAAAAAAGTTAAAAAGCAAGTTTTTGTAAACACTAAAAAGCACCATTTTATGTACATACAATAGCTTACCATGAAAATAAGGCTAAGCATTATAAATAAAATCTTCAATTTTCATAAAATTAAACAGTGAGTTTAATATATGTCTTATGTACGTACAAAAGTCTAACTTGCTCCAAAGGCCAGACCTTATATGATAATTATAAATTTTTCTTTTCATTCACCAAGTCTAGTGTTATATCGAAAGTGCCGATCGGTGTCATCGTGGAATGTTTAAGAACTTGTATAGGGCTAGTGCAGGCCAAAGGCACTATTTGAAACTCATGTCCGCGACTTTGAGGAGTCAGGTCGAGGGTTCGCGCCCCGTCACGGTCTGAGGTTAGCAAAGGCATGCACTTGGGGTAACGATTACATCTGCCAAAACAAGTTCTTCGCAAGAAGGCAACCGTCCTAGCCCTTGGGAGAAAAGGGAGTCCGTGGCGTAAAAAAAAAACGTTTTATGTCATCGTCTTGGAGTTCCAGGTAATGGTCATTTTTTTCTTACCTGTAATATGAATTGAAAACCTTATAGTTTGATTTAACACCAAATACAAAGGCGTTAGCTTCTGAAATTCTTTTAATATTCTAGTTATAGCAAAGGCTCTAAGTTCCCTCTGCTTGACTTAACTACATAAAAACTAAGAATTAATTTCTGAACCTCTTTTTATTTCAGTTATAGGAAAGGCTCTAAGTCGATCTTTAGCCATACAGAGAGCGAGTGATGATTTTATGGATCAAGTAATTGAACAGAAAGTCGTTTCGATCCAAGAAATGCATAAGTGGATGAAAGAATATTAAGTTCCAGTATTAGACAAACTTAAAAAAAAATCCGTCCTCAAGGCTAACCCAATCCATGCGACAAAATTCACTTATTTTGCGTTCTGGGAGGATGTAAGTGAATTCAATGTGAGCATAAAGTCACCTTAGATATTAATCACGAACAAATGTCCCTTTCGAAGGATAAGAGATTTTTATTGACTGAAATTCTCTTCTTATAAGTATTCACTGCTAAATTAAAGCTCTAAATCTACGTCTAATTTCAGTGTTTCGTTGGAATCAAATCTAAGGTTTCGAAGTTGTTCTAAGTGTAATGATAAAGTCATTATATATTTTTCAAATAATTCGAATAAAACAAAAACGGTTTCTATAAAATGCTTATAGAAAAAGTCCTTGTTTTACTCATTACATGTTATTTTTATGCTGAGTCAGCTTTCCCATGACTTATTTAGTGTCAAGTATTAAAAGATTCACAAGTAACTAATTGTGGAATGGAACTATTACATCACAATGTACAATTAATACAAATTCCTCTTATATATCAATAGGCCTATCTAGAGTCCATCGATTTACTATGTGATACTGGCAAAAATTGATTTAATCTTTTAACTATCTTTTTGAGTACTGAGTCTTCTCAATTTACAGCTTTAGTTAAAAGCTGCAAGTAGTTTAGGAGTATATAACTACTAAAATGCAGCAAAATACTCAAGAATTTAATGATAATATTATAAATAATGCTGTTATAAAAAAGATGATTGCTACTAGGATTATTTTTACATTTTTGTTCGAATATTTTACAAATAATAGTCTTAAAACCATAAAGATGATTGTTACAAGGAATATTATTACCATTATTATGAAAATATTTTTGCCAATAATACTGTCTCAAAACAAGAATGACGATTGTTACAAGGAATATTATTACTTTTTTGTGAAAATACTATTACCAATAATACTGTCTCAAACAATAAAGACGATTTTTACAAAGAATATCATTATTTAGCCTTGGGAAAATATTAATACCAATAATACTGTCTCAAAACAATAAAGCTGATGCCATAAACAGTTATAAATTGCAAAGACATATATGACAGGAAACTACACCAGAATAACTACTAGAACTTGACCTTTGCAAAAAAAAGAGCACCATCATTCTAAAAAGAAACAATACTCATTTATGGAGATAAACACATACTTCAAACTGTGTATACTTCATTCTCACATGAAAAGTAAAACAACCAACTTGTATAGAACTATATTTCTTAAGCACAAACTTTCCAAGAATTCACAATAAAATAATATCATGTAAGGAAGTGCAACTTTCATATCTTAACCAAGCAATGTAAAATCTGACACTCTGTAGTTCAGCAGGCACTAGCTTTAAATATTTTCATAAACAAACAGAAGGGAGTAACTATGCTCCTTGACAGTAAAATTGTAGAAATTTGTATATATCACACATTAACTATCTGAACTTAAGGGCAACAGATAGCACTATTGTTTCTTCATTTTTATCATGAAAAACTACGTTATTGGGGCAATTCGAGAATCGGTTAGGGCTCAGTGTTCAGATATTAAAATCTCTGCACTTTTTGACCGCGATTATAAAGTGTCTAAAAAAATATATAAGTCAAGCACTGAGGAAGCGGTAATTATTACAAAAGAAATATATTATTGACAGTATAAAAGGTTCAAGTAAAAATGGATTATGAAATTTTACTTCATCTAAGAAATTACCTTGTAGCATTGGCGTAAGAATTTACACAAGACGCAGCTTCACAAACTAAGGAACATTGCACCTTCAAAATAAATATTATTACCCATTAATACTTACCAAGGATAACATTTTCGATATTTATGAAGCGACTTTGTGGATTCAAAGTGGGTAATGATGCTGACGAGGCATTTCTTAATAATATGCAGATTACAAGTGACAGGGAAGATGTTGAAACTATCTAGTAAAAGAAAAATAATAGAAATAATTCGAGCTAGCACTCGCTGGGTTTTTTTCTCTGATCTTGGCTCTGATGGTAAAACTTAGCCAACCATACCCCAAACAGATTGTCGGTTGGTTGGTTTCGGTTTTACGTCACGAACTCCCTTTTCTACTAAGGGCTAGGACGGTTGCCTTCTTGCGAAGGACTTGTTTTTGGCAGATGTAATCGTTACCCTGAGTGTATGCCCTACCCTAACAGAACTGTCTGAAAATCCAGTTTTAGGAGTGAACACGCGAGATATGTGACAAAACAAACTGCAAATTTGAAGTTGGCTGCTAAAAGTAGAGAATTTCTATTAATTTATCGATTCAAAATAAAGATAATAATAAAAGACTTTTATTTACTCTAAGAATTTACACAATACCATTAACTTTATTGGTTCTCTCACGTAAGTACTTATATCTTAAAATATCCATACTTATATACTTATAACATTAATTCATATCTTTTTAATAATATTAGTTATTAAACTGTATTCTTTGGTCTTATAAATACATATGTGTATATAAGTAATTGTACACAATGGGTAAGAGCCCTATGGGCGTAACTCCCCTTCTCCTGCTGTGTGTGTGTGATTACCTAATTGTGATTACCTAATTGTGTTTACGGGAAAGAGCCCAAAGCTCGTATCTTCCCGTCTCCTCATCGGTTCCATTTTAGACTTAGTGATACTTATCATACCTGTCCTTAAAACTATGGATTGAGATAGCATTAACTACCTCCTCGCTTAGCCAATTCCAATTATCAACTACTCTTACACTGAAAAAGTATTTCCTTACATCCTGCAAACAAGTTTTCTTACGAAGCTTCAAACTATCACCTCTAGTTCTAGAGCCAGCCATATCAAAATATCGATCCCTATCCACTCTATCATAACCATGAAGGAATTTAAAGACTGTCACCATATCCCCCCTCACTCTTCTAGCTTCCAGTGATGGTAAGTCTAATTCCCTCAGCCTCTCATCATAACTGAGATTGCGTATTTCTGGCACCAGTTTCGTGGCATGTCTTTGAACTTTTTCAAGCTTAGCTATGTGCTTTTTCAAGTGCGGATTCCAAAAGGGGGCTGCATATTCGAGTTTTGGCCTCACATAGGTTACATAAATATTTCTGAACATTGTGTGTGTGTGTGTGTGTGTGTGTGTCTGTCTGTCTGTCTGTCTGTGTGTGTGTGTGTGTGTGTGTGTGTGTGTGTGTGTGTGTGTGTGTGTGTGTGTGTGTGTGTGTGTGTGTGTGTGTGCGCGTGTGACATAGCGGGCGGGGTTAAGTGCGTGTGTATGTATTCTGTCAGCAATATAGTTTTAATAAGTCATAAACATAACATGCATTCACAAACGCCCAAGCCTCAAATCCCAGCCTCATTTTAACCACTATTATTCGAACATAACATAACCAAATTTTTTACCCGTGATTTGGCATCAGACCTTAATCCGTGACCTCTTAACCCACATCTATTTAAAAAAAAAAAAAAAAAAACATATATAATAATGATCCTGTGTAATCTTTGATAACTGATAAGATAAATATTTTCCATGAAATACTTCTGTCTGTTAAGGTGCTACTTTGAGCTATAATTCTTGTCGTTTCAACTCCGCAAGCATACTGTAATACGGTTTTAGATAGAATAAAGAGTTAATGTTGAAAAAAGCTTGAGTGTATTCAACTTCTTGAAATACAGTAAGACAAGAAAAGACTCTTAATTTGAAAGTATATATTTCTGAAGTTTTCAAGCTGCAAATTATTCCTGCCATCAATTCTAGAGAAATAAATACCGTTCAAGAAGTTGTTAATATAGTAAGGTGAGATTCTCTCCATATTTTCTCTATTTTATTAGGTAAATCTTCTAAACTTCTGGGTTATAAATAAAAGATATATATCATCTGTTATTAGTTGGGAGAAACCACGTGTAATTAATTTATGTTATATAGCT